>SCLE01038134.1:0-18259 GCA_004367955.1 Bathochordaeus stygius | reverse complement strand
ATAATTCAAAGCTACTAAGACTAACTTACATACCTAATAGGTCAAATTTTTTGTTGAATCTAATCGTTGACTTTTTTTTCCGACTTTCATCAACATTTAACCAGACATTTCCAATTAATATTGTACGCTTGGAACAGAGAAAAATTTATATACTATGAAACTATAAAGACAAAATATACAGTCATAGATTTGTTCATTTCTTAGTCACTTTTTATTCCGAAGACTTTTATTCAGACAACTCAGAGCCGTCCGACAACGTGAGACAGTTGCAGAAATCAATGTCCAGGTCACCCAGAGAGATATGTTCGGCGTTTGGGAAGGTTTCACCATCCTTGTACTCAGCTTGCCGTTTAACAATTGCTTGGAATCTGTCTGTAATTCTGATTTTAGAGGCATTGAGTTTGTCAAGCTCTACTTTGAAGTTAGCAGACTTGATAGATTTGGAGTTCATTCTGATCACAATCTTATTCCAAGCCGTGAAGTTGCTGGCCAGTGTTTTAATTTCACTGTTGTAATAAAACTTTTCTTTTGAGTTTTCTTCCCACCATGCAATAAATTTCCTGGGCTCGACCGTTGGCGGCACTTTGTCAATGCGCCCTATGATACGTGCAATTTCGTTCGACGCATTCATTCTGAACCAGCGCGTTAAATGGGTATCCCGCCATCATATTAGGCTAATTTAACTATCAACATAGCAATAATTTGTAAATAGACATGACAAAGTTAAAGTGCCGAAAACAGCACATCGTTACAGACGTGAAAAAATGTTAAAATCTCACAGACGTGAAAATTTTTGGAATTTGATGCAACTAGAACAGTTCATATGGGTGTACGCTAAGAGATATATGAAAGTAGTAGCAAAGAAAAGACCTAGTGATATAATGAGGATTTGGAAAGCGGGATTATTCTTATTCCATGTTTTCAATTGCAGCGGCGCAGAGATTTCGACAAGTTTTCATAAATTCCCAAAGGGTTTTCCTCATGTCCTTAATTAATTTGGCCGCACAGATGAGATTTTTATTGGTGGTGAGCTCTGCTACAGTTAGGGGTGATAGGAGTTTGGCAAATGAGTCAATTTCACTAATTCGACTCTTTATTTCGTCTTGTATTTCGTCAGGTAAGAACGAACTGCCATCACTTTTGCGCATGTTAGCGGCAAGTTTCTTGAAATAGTAGCTAGATAGATTCTGGTTGAAGAGCCGGAAGTACAGGTTTTGCATATAATCCCCATCTACCTCTGTTACATTGTATTTGACATTTATAACCAGCAAATCCTCAAATATTTCAGTGTATTCGTCTTGCTCACTAATGGTAAAATCCAATTCAGTAAGCTCAATACTATCATTTAGCTCGCCTTTGAACAGGTTTTCATTTCCACCAGGGCTTGAAGCTGGGTTACTAGATTCGCTGTTTTCCGCACCGCCATTGTTTAGGATGCCAATTTGTGCCAAACAGTCCAAAGTTTTGCGGTTTTCAATCCTTGACTGATTGATCTCCGCTACATATTTGTTTATTAATTCGGAGTACTTTTCTTTGCTACTGACCGAAGCAATAATTTCTGAATTGTGTAAATTTGAGCGTGAGGACAATACAGATTGTCGGCTCATGGGGACCAGAAACAACCATAGAGCAGAGTGGTAGTATCTCTAAGTAGCTTCTGGTGCCGGATGATCATTATAGTATAATTACCAGTTTCACAAGCCCGTTTTCGTTTTTTATATGCAGAGGTATTAAGGAACACCTTCTGAATGGTAAGATCATTTCCATTTTGCAGAAACAGGCTCAGAATCATATCAGGTGCCAAGTTGAGAAAGTTGGTCATATTTTGGTTTGAATCTCTCCATTCGCAATATTCACACATTTTCCTATAGGAGTCATTTACAGAATTTCCAATATATTCAGGCCCAGAGGGGAGAAAATTGTAAGACTGCACATCAGGGCCAACACCAAAAGCTAAATATATTCCTATAGGGTTGCGCAGTTACCATCAGCCTAAAGGCGTTTAAGTTTTTTCACTAATACCCCCCACAGCGGCGGCGCAACAAAAGTGCTACAGTCACTCAATGGCGCCACCGCATGACGGCTCAACTACTCGTCTACGCCCTCATATTTGAAAAAAGTTGTTTTTAGAGAGGTTTCGAAAATGACAACGCCGTCTTATGACAACACCGCCACCGGGGCACGGACAAGCTCAATCCAAATCCGGACGAGCATCCGGACAATCAACCAAACTCAGACAAGCATCAGACACAGTTTTACGCCTTGGAGTCGGACTCTTCAGAGTCCAATCAGGCGAAGACAAGAGAAAAGTTGGATAAATTAAATCCAAATCAGGACGACCATCCGGATAAGCATCCGGACAACCATCCAGAATCGGACAAGCATCCGGACAATTCGGTCGTCAATTGGAGTTAACAGTGATTGTCATACGTTTGGCTCAGATTCTAGATAGAGGTCATGCTGATAATTCAGTGAGATTATAAGAGCATATAATATCAGAGAGAGCAATAGTATATTTTGTTTTATTTAATTACCCCTGAATTGTCATGGTTTTTATAAATAAAAAATAACTTTATTCAACATTAGAACTGTAGTTTAGTTAGCTCCGAGCACCAAATGGATATTCCTTAAGTGCAGCGAACTTTGAGAGTGAGAAAAAGCGAGAGAAAATATATATTTTACAGCAATCTTGGGCGATTGAGGATAATCTAAGCTTGTACAAGAATAACAGCAGGTGAGCAATAGCAGGTGCATAACAGTTATCACAGCCCTGACTAAGTAGTTCAAAGATCGCGCGCTCCAAATGCAGGATCGCTACCATCGGCCGATCCGTCGCCATGCACCATTAGACTTATTTCGGTCATAAATAGTTCAGTAAGCCCCTTGTTTATTATTTAACACATTTAAAATATAGAATATAGAATATTTGAAATACGTGAACTATATAGCATATGTGAAATATGCCCTAAATTTGAGCACCATTAGACTTATTTCGGTCATAAATAGTTCTGTAAGCCCCTGGCCATCAATTTGAGTACATTTTTGGCATTTTTGAGCACATTTTGGCATTACCAAAAGTATAACTCAGGAAGGCAAACAGAGAACTATACATTTATATTGGAGCCCTACTTTTAATAATATTGGATTTTATAATTCAAAGTGCCTTACAATAACCTCAACCTGAAATTTGCACTTAAGACGATTTTATTAATTCAAATTTGAACGTTAACGACTGTAATATTGGGTAGCTTTGAACGTTTAGGACACCGAAGCCTAGTTTCAAGTTACATTTGAACACCTTTGTATGTAGCAACACTGGCTTGCTTGCGAGTGCTGTGCTGAATTGTGCTATATATTGGCATGTACTTTGAATATTCCTTAGCGAATTGCAACATGTAGTTAATATCATGCCGGTTCGCACCATTATTGCTTGTGCATTGCATAGGAGATTTGAGGAGCTTAGTGCGTAGAAAGTTTCCTTTCACATTGTGGCCCTCCGTGGAGAGCACATCCGTCATTTTATGATAGCCCGCTATTATGCATCTTCTTGGGGTTACTTGAACAATTTCATCGAACAGGTGCCGATCATTATTATACCGAAAATAGCCAAGCATCATATCCATTCTGAGATGGAGAGACCTCCAGCTGTTGCCCTTGCGGTCCTCCCATTCGATACAGTGAGTGGCTGGCCTTGAGAATTCCTGAAAATTATGTTAATTTGCTGCGGAATGTATTTTAGACCAAAGCCCCATTTAGAGAAATTGTGTCAATTAGAAAAATTGTGTCCCAAAGTTTGCATCACAAAAATGAAAGCCCCATTTACGAAAATTTAGTTCAAAAATTTAATTCAAAAATGAAAGCCCCATTTACGAAAATTTAATTCAAAAATTGGTAGGATTACCTTAACTATAATCTTCCCTTTTAGAGTTCTCAACTCTGGAAAAATCTGGCCAAGGGCAAATCGTATTGCTTGTGCCCCCTCATTGTACGCATCATTGCATACATCATTTGCTCGCTTGGCGCTCTCAGACGCATAGACGTCCGCCAAGTTCATTAGCAACCCGAATAAGCATCTTTGAATGGCTGCACAGAACATATCAATGGTTCGCGAGTTGTAGAGCACTTCAATATTACTGATGTGTGATATTATATTCAGTATTGACTGAAGATTGAAACATGGAAGTCTTTTTGGCACCTGAAATTATTTTATTGTACCAACTGAAGAGGCCCGTAGTTGTTTCGCTAAATTTAGACTGACATACTGCTGCACTTTGTTAAATAGTTTAGCCAAAAAGCTGCCATACGCTAACGCTAAGTCGATTAAGTGTAAAAGTTTAGCTGTAATTATTAAAGCATATTTTTAGACTAAAATACCTAAAGAGCCACTGTAAGAAATTTCGGCAAAATACCCCTAATGAGTCAGACTTGCACGAAATAAAAATTCGACTAAATACCCCAACTACGTAAGACTCGAACAAATATATATTCGACGAGAAAAAAAATAAGTATATCAGAGTATATCAACAGTATATCAGAGTATATTTCAGACTAAAATACCTTTAGAGCCACTGTACATTCTGAAAGGGCAAGCAGAAAACCTCCAGTCAATGAGCCACCAACATGGACATATCGATCAATAAATAGTATGGGCCCATTGCCTCTTGCTGTGTCGAAGTATTTGCGTGCAAACTCATATCGTCCCCTTTTAACTCTACTAGGTGCTGGCCTGTCGATCTTAATTAAAAAGCGATCTATCTCAGCATCTGTCATCAGCCCCCCTACATAGCATTTATAACATGCTGCACATGAGCAGCATATATTATTATCCTCAGTGTCAGCATCATAGCCACATGCCATAGAGGTGCCCATATATCTGTTCTTGTAGATATATTCGTTTTCACCAATTTTGGCCACATTGGTTACTTTGTGCGCATTGTATTTTCGGTTAAGCAGGAGTTTGAGTCCCCCGACTAATCCAAGAATGTCAGCTATTTCTAGATTGAAAAGCTCACTGATTGGTGTTGCCCCCGGTGTTTTGACCATTGATGTAGTCATATCAATAACAGTACGGGTAATTTCAAGATCATCATTTCTGGCTGTGAGCATTTCGCAGGTTCTAGCTCTTGTGAGAGGTCTTTTGGTGTGCAGGTATGTCCTCTCCTCCAGTTTGCCCTTAATACGACTTTAAATTGGGCAAGATCTGAGTTATAGAGGGTTTTGGAAATTATTTTAACCCCTTCTATATTATCCATAAAAATAAAATTAAAATTGATTCAAGTAGAATTTAAAACATATCCATAAAATAACGGCAAAGCTGTTGTACATGGCTCAACTATGGCTTTAAGCAGGGTCCATTTGGGTTAAGGTAGGCTACCGTGGCTCCGATTGGGTTAACGTCGGAACTCAGAGGGGTTAAATTCATCCCAAGATTTCACCTTCCCACAAATTTATCATTTACGGTTTTTACGCGATAGAGTTTTGCTATACTTAATGAACCCTTTGCTGGCATTTTATCAACCAAAATCCGAGGGAAATGTGTACAGGGGTTAAACCCCTTCATTGCCAATTTGTTTTTAATAATGACAAATTTGGAGCGATTTGGTTCATGAAACACCCAAACTAGTGTGGCTTGATATTGCCTTATGAGTCACTAAAGGGCTCGCTATACACTGTAAAGGGATGACGATTTAGGCCAAAATTTGTTGTATATGGTTCAACTAGGTCTTTCAGCTGGGTCCAATAGGGCTTTCAGCTGGGTCCACTCGGGTTAAAGTAGGTTACCGTGGCTCATATTGGGCTAACGTCAGAACTAATAGGGGTTTAATTCATCCCAAGATTTCACCTTCCCTCAAATTTATCAGTTCCGGATTTTACGCGATAGAGTTTTGCTATACTTAATGCCCCCTGGGTTATAATTTCAGCAACCAAAGTCTGAGAAAAATGTGCAGGAGCAACATTTAATATAATATACCAATAATATACACTCAAGAAACATTACAAAAAATAATAAATAATAAAAAATAAAAAACAAACAAAATTAGACCATAACCAAGATTGACGAAATAGTCAGCAAGTTCAAGAATTCTTTCAAGAATTTTGCCGACGTTCATAAGACGGCACGCCCCTAAGACGGCACGGTCTCTCCATAGTCAACAAGTTCAGGAATTTTGCGGATGCTACTGAGACGGCACTCCCTCAGACGGCACGTTCTTCCCTCAGAAATACTTTCTTTTCTCAGAGAGTTAACCAGTTTTACTGGAAGTATTTAGCGCCTAGGAGTTAAAATTTGCAGGGGTTAAACCCCTTTTCTGCCAATTTGTTGGAGATAATGATAAATTGGGAGCGATTTGGTTCATGAATGACCCGAACTATTGTGGCTTGATATTGTATTATGAATACTAGAAGGCTGTGTGTTTCAGTAATCAAGATCCGAGAAAAGTGTGCAGGAGCAGTATTTAAAAAGATAATATATTAATAACCATTTCAAAGAAAAGCGAGCAAAAAAGATTAAGGGGTGCTAGTATGTTTACTATTGAAGCCCAAATAGTTATCTCTAAATACCTGGTTACCGCGAGCATTTCCTCTATTCTCAACGCCAAGCATCTTGATTATGACTTTAGATTCTGCGATTAAATTCTCGTTTCCCTATTTAGTCAAGTTGAATACGTTGATACTTTAGTAAAGTCTTCCTTTTTCCAGCAAATCTAGAGGTCTAGAATATCCAGGTGTGCACAAGAGCAAATGCTATTCGCCGAAACTGCTTTTCATGAGTAACCTAGATATCACATCTGGTTCGGACCTATTTTACACATTTGATAGATGAAACTCAAAGCTTGAAGCCGAGTAAAACCTTTGTTTAGCGATGCCCAGTTTATTATAGGCTGCTTTTATTTGTTATTTTCTTAGATGAGCTCCCGGTTTAGATACAGTAGATCAAAGCGAAGGTCTAGCTTGCGACGATTTAATAATTGTAGCAATTAGGACCAAGCCGTTACTTAACAGACTAGCTAGCTACACCATTCTTTATTTTGTCGCACCATTTTGCGTCAGAGGTTCAGCATGACGCCACAGTGACTTTTTACAAGCTATGCAGTGACAGCCTGCGAGACTTTCGTATTTTACTGCGGATTATTCCTGACAGCTTCCAGAACATAATTCTGGATTTTGTTGAATCTGTCACAATTCATTTTGATAGCACCTGTCCTATTCAGGTGTGCAAAGATTGAGAGCCCGACGGTGGGAAATATTAATTTGGTGTTCATTACTGCAGCCTTAATAACATTGTTTGCCTTACAGAACCCACAATTGGATTTTCCTGCCCGATGTGGGCAGGCGTTCTTGAAATGTCCTTTAACAAAGCAACTAAAAGTCTTTGTACCAAGATATTTTTTGATAAATAGCGGAAGTTCATTAAACCAGGACTGGGCAGAGTAAGGAAATTGTTTTTTACACATCGCCTTCGTCGGTGCGGACGCGAACACGGGAAATCCTGATTTGCTTATTGTCTTGTTTATTATCCATTTGGTGTCAGAACTATCATTCAAGAAACAATTAACTAGATTACTGTATACTTTTACTGGTTTTTGCATGCACATTATATTCCCAATAAACATTAAGCTGCTCATCCTGTGAAGATTTAGGGGGTCAGGCCAGCAGACGAGCTTGTAAATTCTTGCATATGAGAGCCTTCGACTATTAACACTGCGAATATCTAGTATATCACATATTATGTTAATTATATGCGACGAAAGCTTGTTGTAAGTATCCAATTTAAATTGAGGCATTATATTAATGCCATAATTCAGAATGCCATAGATAAGGCTCCTGGCAAGGCCAAGTAAATCAATAGACCCCCCCTTATATTTTATATTGTTCACTACAGCTCTGATCTCGATAAAGGCAAATTTTACGTGACTTATCTGACTGTTGAAGTCAAGCATATGGTTAAATCTGATACCCAAATATTTGAGATTGGGTTCATTTTTAATTTGATGCCCTGCAACAATCAGATCAGAACTTTTAGACTCACCAAGGACCGTAAACATTGTTTTCTCGTATGAAACATGCACTCCTCTTGCCAATGTGTAGTCGTCGACTTTTAATATTAGTTCTTCGGCCGCAACTTTGGCCTCAGCAAGGGTTGGACGACAAATTACGCCAATTATGTCGCCTGCAAAAATAGCAATGTTAGTTTGCTCATCATTTTTATTTATTATATTACACAAATCACCTAACATTACAGTGAAAACGACTGGAGAGGGGGCTCCCCCTTGAGGGACCCCAAAATCTATTAGATTAAAGATTGAGCTATATTTGCCCCCCTCAGAAACAGTGCCCTTTCTGTCACTGAGCCATGACTTGACAAATCTCGCTAATTCCGGACTTAGAATTTTTTCAAGCCTAATGTTTATAAGAAAATGTGGGACTGTACCAAAGGCGTTTGCACAGTCGATCATGATAAGAATAACAACCCAGCCAGGCGGACATTTGGCTATATTTTGTAGTACCTCCGCAATTGCCGTGGCGCAACTGTGGTGTTTTCTAAACCCATGCTGTGTGTCAGGGAATAGTTTCAGCTTTTCAAAGTGATTTCTCAAACAAGCTGCAAACCATTTATCTCGTCCAGCAGAGAAACTAGGGACACACAGCATTCGATTAGCAGAAACGGAGCTCTGGTCCTTGGCGTTTAACTTAGGGATGGCAACTAATTTATTTGTCTTATCAAATTCTGGATAGATGCCAAGTCCCACATCTATCTTAAACATTTCGATCAAAAAATACATAATGTCAACAGGCCAGGCACCAATAATATTTTTATTTATTGAAGAGTCCAGGCCTTTGGTGGTGGCTTTCATACTATTGAGTATGTGTTTGAAGGAGTTGGATTTGTCCAACCCCTCTTCCGCAAGAAATAAATTCCTGGCTTTAAGTTTATTTTGAAAGTCCTCCCACTTCGGTGCAACAAAATTATTTTGACATATTTTAGAGGTTTTACTCTGTAACTTGACGAAATGCTCTTTATGATCCTCGGCCGAAAATTTCGGCCTGAGGCCATAAGTAACCTTGTCGCCCTTGTTAAAAAGTCGGTGAATCTTAAAAATATCGTTCCCCGTCGGATTCTTAGCGTTAATCGACTTACTAATTATTGTACGTCTATCACTTTGTATCTGAGCTTTTAGTTCTTTTTTGAGTTCCAATAGTTTCTCAGATGAGTTGTTCATATTATTTGCTTCAGGTCTGAAAATAGATGAGGCTGCTGCGTTTTCTATCCGAATAATTTGGTTGTATATGTTTTTGGCTTCAAAGGATTGTTTGGAGGCAGGAACTAATTTATTAAAAGTGATAATTTCACGTGGCATCAATTCTAGCATAGAATTCTCCATTATGTTAACCAAGAATTCAGAATAGGGAATGGTTGAGAAGGGGGGATTCCAGTCAGCACTAGTGGCATCATTTAGAAGGGATTTCGCTTCTTTTAGTAACCTGAGAAGTTTTTCACTATTCTTATCCATAACATGCTGACCCATGTCATAAATGGCGGCCGGTTCGGCAGCTCTTTGTACAAGTGCAGTGACGAAATTGCTCTTAACAACATTTTCAATATTAAGTATTGCGTCAAATATGAAGTGACCATCGTTACCAAGAAAAATCTCTCCGTCATGAAGAGAAAGGGCAACATTAGTTTTGCATTCAAACCCTGAGAGAGAGTTAGAAAAGGGCTCAGCTGCATTTTTTGAACTAGCACGGACTCCTATTCCTTGTTTGGCGGTGCCGTTATTTAAGGTTGGAATAACAGCATTTGGTATTTTAAAAGCTCCAGTATTTCTCCCTATCTTATCAGTATTTTTCGAGCAACCAGTTTTATCCTTTTGCAGAACAAAAAATTCATTAACCAAAAACACATCGATATTGGAGCAGTTAGGCTTAGATGCGTTTTCACATTTTTTATTAGGTCTGTTGGTAGATTTAAATCTATGGTTGGCATAATTTTTGGTGCATAATTTGAAAAAAGTGGTGAATTGCTTGCAATCCTGTGGACGGGGGTTTTTGTAGTCACAATTAATGTCACCACACAATATGCTCATTATTTTGGCTTGAATTTCAATAATTTTCTGAAAACACTTCACATAAAAGTTTAGATATTTGGTTCGGTCGAAAATTCCCATAGCCCTTGTCTTAACGGATTCAAAGTGAGTTTTGTAAAAAGTGGTTACATTTAGCCAAATGGGATTATTTTCGGCCTCACCTACCCCAACCGCGATGCTAACAAACGGTGCTCTGGTATATTTGACCTTGACTTTAAAATCAACGTCATTTCTGATAAGAATAGCGGCAAAAACTTTTGGAGAACCATTTACAAGGACTGGATCATGTATTATGGCATTATAATTTTTAGGGAAGGAAAGTCGTTTTAGAAAAATAACTGGATCACAGTCCAGCTCTTGCAGGCAGATGATATGCACCCCCCCGAAAGAGTCAAATATTTTAGGAAGCTGGGAAATAGGATTATTCAGATTAACTGAAATAATCCTAATATTCTGGAAAATAACCGGTTTGCAGTTTGACCGAGCTGCCCCCTGTAAAAGGTGACCAGTGAAGTCAGCTTTTTTCGAGTATTGTTCAGGTTTTTGATCTAGTATGAAGTTCCTATCAATAGCAGCGCATTCATTTGTGGAGGCGCTATTATTAATAAGAGTACTAATATCTTCACCGTTAATATTAGGGCGCCTCTGAAAGGGTATTTCAGTATCCTTAAATGGTAGGTCAGCACTATGGTCGCAGGCTGGGTCGAGAGCTGGGGCACTGTTCACACCTGAAGTCTTTTTATCACCAGGGGCATGTTTTCTGATGGATGCAGCAGTGTTAGCAGTGGAGTGCTGCTTATTGGCTGCAAGATTAGAGGCATTGAATTTTAACGAACCCCCTATTTTAACATTTTCTGTTCGTTCAGACCAAACCTTATTTATAACCACTTCTGTATAGTCTCTAAAACTAGAATCTGTATTGTTATAAACTGTTTTTTCCAAGGACTCTTCCCCTTCCCGAGATGATGGTTCCACTTGATAAGGTTCTTCCACGCGATCAGGCTCAACCAGATCAGGATTTCAATTATGATTGCGTTCAATAAAACTACGATGTTTCTGTGCAACAGGTGCACCTGATCGCGTGGAGGTCTTCGGAGTCAGAGACTGGTTCATTACCATGTAGTCTGGATTGGTTATTTGCTCTTCTTCCTTGGGAAGACATTCATGAGTGGTGTGGGTGTACAGATTTAGTGACCCAGCCCTTGCAAGTGGTAGCACATGTTCAGTAGAAGACTTACATGGAGATTGAATATACACAACATCCTCGGATTTGGCAGCAGCAGAAGAACAGGGATCATTGCGTATATTGTCTGGTTTGGTATCCCGGCTTAAAAAAGGTTCAGTCAGAGTTTTAGCATAGGTATATTGTGACTTATTCGCGGACTCTGAACTAATAATAGATTTGGCCGGCGGGGGCACACTAGCACAGGATATCGTGTCGTAAACTGATGAGGAACCCTGACTGGAAGATTTGTTCATTTTAGCAAATGAATCAGCTATGGTGGATTGTTTGAGTCTCGTTTGTGAGACTAGTACAGACTTGATAGCTTCACTATTTAACTCCAAGAACCGAATAAACATTAACTCTAGTTCGCTAGGGCTATTAAAATTGGGAATACATATCCCCTTTTGTTCAAAAATATTAAGAATTTTACTTAGATTATTATAAGTAATTTCTGGCAGCGCAATACGCATTATATTGGATTCTTGATTTAGGACGATCTCACTGTAACAATCATAGTCAGTAACAATTGGACGGAGCTTCTTGAGGTTATTTAATAGCTCAAAGAGCTCGCTGACAATCTTGTTACCAACAATGTCCTGTTTTATAAGCACCTCATTTACAGTGTTATTGTAGATGCTTTCTACAACTTGCACCGTAATGTCAGATAAAATACAGCAAATATATCTGAATAGTAGTTTGTGGTGGGGGTGCGAGATAGGCTCCCCTTGTAATTTCCTACTAGTAAATTTGGATGGTAGCTTAGCTTTTCTCCTCTTTTTGGCCGTGTTAAGAAGAGGGACATTCGTAAGGTAATTGTCGTCATCAAGATATTCCAATATAGCTATCGACTGCTTACTAGAGCTATCCGAATTCCGAGTGACTGCATTTGCAACTGTTTCAGGTTCAATTGTATCAGGCACATTATTACTTAGTAAATTAGAACTAGAGTTGAGTCTATTGCTAGATCCATCAGCTTCCTGATAAGTACAATTAAATTCACTGATGCCTGAAAACCCAACCTTTATCGATTTCGCCTGCGAGTTACTTGGCGTTTCGTTTTTCCTTTTGGACGCTTGTAGACGCTGGGAGTTCGCAATAGCAGTGTTGGCAGATTTTGGCACATCTTGGCTGAGAGATTTGACACGTTTTGCCTTAGGGGTTAGAAATGAGTTCAATTCAGCTACGTCACATGTATCAAGATTGTCTTGAGTGACAGCTTCACCTGAATTAGACGATGAGACGATATTACAGAAGGTAAACGTTTTTAAGTTGTCATTTCCTATAGATTTGTCAGACAACGTTGCAATTTGCTGGAGATCATGATTAAGTGACGTATTTTTAGCGATAGAGAGCTGGGCACTCGCTCGGCGAGCGATGATAATTTTTTCAATTTGGTCTCTAGAGGCACTAGTGTTTTCGACCTCAAACTTGTTCCCCCCATTGGCATCTGTAACATGTACCACTGGGGCCTCTGTGCCATGTACCACTGGGGCACACGTGAGACTTTTATTAGATTCGTTGAGAGTGCAAACTTGTTTGTTACAGTTGGTAACACAAGGTAAAGTTTTACAGACATAATTTTTAACGCATTCTAGATTTTTGTTTGAATTTATATTAGAAAGATTTTTGTTTGTATTAATATTAGAAAGTTTAACTTCATTAAGCGATTCATTTTTTCTTTCACAGCTATATCATTCCGAGCCGCCGTAGCAAAATAACCTGAATCAGGATTGATGTTTTCGGAGTTCTTCAGTAGATCAGAGCTGCCTTCTTCAATATACTGTTTGTTGATTTGGGCAAGCTCGCTGCCAAATTCATGCGTTTTGTGAAATTCAACGAAGGACATGCACTTGTTGGCCAGCAACAACTTTCGTTCTTTAATTAGTTTCACTTTCCTAATTTTGACCTCATTTATAGTTGCTGCAGCGTCCATTGCCTTTGAGACAGATTCATCTTTGTCGAAGAAATTGAAGACATCACCTGGATTGCAGTCAGGCTGTAGCGTTTCCGAAGCTAGAATCCTCAGGTTGGCATCTTGGCATTCACCAAGTCCAGAGACTAACCCCAGTGTCTGATTAAGATTCGCATCTTTGGATTTGAGCGAATTCAGTTCGGCATCCAGCTTAATTGTGAGTTTTTTATGCCAGCGAATTGTGTTGGTTTGTTGTATTCGAATGAGATTTTGCTCAGCAGTTAGTGATTCAGTACGTTTCTCGATTCCGGTCGTTCTATTCTCAACGTTAAACAACGAGTGTTTGAATTCATTTAGTTCGTCTTGGCTTTGCCTGAATTTTATTTTGAGCTCGTTGAATTCGCGCTTGTGGCTAAGGTACTCAATAAGGTGATCGTCAATTGCAATCTTCGAAGAATTAATATCCAAAGCTTGACTCGACACGTTTGAATTCAGTTTCCGAATTTCCAAAGATCGGGCATTGCCTTCGTTTTCAAGTTTGTCAAACTTCTCAGCAGTGTCGCTGCCTTCATGACCATCTGTATTTTTAGTTAAAGATATTGTGGCTGAGTTATCTGGCAGAGCATCGCCACGCATACGGAGAAATTTAACAAAACATGAATATTTTGCTTCTCTGATGCTGAAAATACATTCGTCCATTATATTGAAGTGATAGTGCAAACTCTTGACATCGTATAGCATGTCGTCCATGCTCGGCAGATCTGCTCTGCTGCGGTGTTTCCCATTTCCGAACGGAGCTTTGAAGAAGAACCCTTTTCGGTTTAGGGTGCCTTTATGTTTGAGTCTGTTCGTTAGAAAAATTTCTTGTTGTCTGGCTGTAGATTCATAAATTTTGTTTTTCCTAAGCCAATTTGTGGCTAAGTTGCTGGGGAAATTGATAGTGTCCTCAACACTCGGGTATTTTCCCAGTTTGTTACCCGAACTTTCGTCGTTGAAAGAGTTTATGTGTGCCTTATTTAGTTTATTACAATCTTCTTCAAGTTGCAAGCGCGTCGGAAATCCATTTCGAAACTCAATTGCCGCCATCTCATATTTTTGACAGAACTCAACGCACGTAGGTAGCACCAGTGCCCATTTGCAGTCGTTTAAAAGTGACCAGGACTCACGAATCCACGAAAGCCGTGCTGTGATGCCTTTGTGATTTATATTTGATAGTCGATGACATGCAAATTTGAAGAAGGCCATTTGGTCGCCGATATTTGCTAGAAAGAGGCTCGTGATAACAGTGTCAGTTGTGAGTTGCGAGCTTTCAAGATTTTCATTAAAAACAACGTTATCTGGCTGGATACCCAGCAGCTCATTGGACTCAATCAGTTTGCCAAATGGTACTGGGAAAATAATGTTGGTATACAGATCTTTGTTAATTGAAGCAGCCTTCGAATTCAGCATAATCTCAGGATTGCTGAAGTCCTCTACCGTGTTCCCAGACGTGAATGTATCATATTTGAGCACATTCTTGGCAATATCCTCATTGCAGGACCAGTCAGTGGTCCCCAACCAGTTATAGAGTGACCTAGGGTTGTTAGTTTTGGTTTCATTGATGCTGCTTAGCTGTTCGACTGCATCGTTGGAGGCATCAGCAGCAGTGGCAAACGGTTTCCAGTGTCCTTTGTTGCCACCGTTGGAGTAGTCCTGCTGATTGAAACCTCTGCCAAACCCTCGCCCATAAGTTCTGCCTTGCCCTCTATAGTTGGGGTTTCTGTAGTTTCTTCTGCGCCCTCTGTATCTTCCATCTAAAGAAAGCTTGGTAAAAATATAATCGCCCTGGGGTGGTGGGTATGGCTAGCTGGAGGTTGTAAATTTTACAGATTCGATTTCTAAACCAACTGGTTGTTTTGAGCCTATAGGAAGTTCAGAGTCTCTAGAGTACTCATCAGCTGAGGATACTTGTCCTCGGAGAGGACCAGATGATATGGGTATTATAGGTGTCATTTGTGAGAGACAACATTCGGGAATTTCATCTGTAGGGTTCTCCCCGTACAGATGATATGACTTATCCGGTTCAATTCCGGCTATAGCGTTGAGAGGGTAGTGTATCAAACATCGAGTGTTGTCAACTGGGCAACTATTAAAGTTAAATAGTGTGTACTCACTTTGAAAGGTTCCTCGATTTCCTCTACTACCGCGCTGGCCTCTGAAGCTGCTTCGGTTTCGCGCTCCATGGTTGCTGTCAGACAATTTGTCCCTTAGGTTAGGTGTTTCAGTTCCAGCTTGACGATTTGGATTTGCAGCTGTATTGGCAGCTGGATTGTATTGTCGTCTTGGATGAGACCAGTGATGTTTCACTGGAGTGTATTCATTTATTGCGTCGGCGCTGTTGGAAGAATTTTGAAAGTTAGAGCTTCCGCTTTTGTGCAAAGAGGTGTAACCCAAGTCTGTCAGTGATGCAGTTCTTTGATGTTCCCCAAATTGGTTGGTTGGTGCACCTGGTGAAAATTCTACTTCCATGTTTGAGTTTTCACCACGGGCGCCCTTCGCCCTCTGAAGCGCAACATTGACCATCCTACTGAGTATTAGATTAATGGCTATGTAGTGAAACCGCAATTATACTTTGTGAGACTAACCTAAACGTTGAGTCGATCTACTTGAGCGGTAATGCCTAAGTCTGATTGCGTCCGAATAGCAGGACCCTCTGTTTACCAGGTTGGACGTAATTTGGAAGATATTGGACGATTTTGCGCTTTGCAGGGTTTAACCACTAAGCCTGCAGTGTCTTTAATTGTAAGTTGTGACTACTGGCCCATCATATCAGTGACTGAAATTAGGTGTGTTAGAGAGTTGCTAATCAATAGTTAGTCACCTATATGTTGGTTAATGTTGATTAGTTTTGAATAATCAGCTAAGTGTTGATTGTGCGTAGCTTAAGATGTACGCCCAACGGTTTATTTACGAAGTTAAAGCTGTGGTACTTTATTGTAAAATTCTTTCCCTCGATTATTGCGACTGAGATCTAAAATAAATTGTTTGTGGGAGCTCAGAACACAACAGGTATATCAGAGTACCTCAAATACCTTACACTTTGGAGGGATTGAGTTAACTATTGCAAGAGACGGCTGTGCGTCGCTATTGCTGTCCAGAAACAACAGCTGTGCGTTAGCAGTGCAAAGGCGCAAGTCGTCAGGATATCTGTTTTATTCGTGGCGGGTTCCTGGTGGAACTGTATCTGAAAAATAACGATTATTGGTTGAAGAAAAAGAAAAAGAAAAATGTGTAGGCAACGACCTTATGCCGCGCTGTGCAAAATTCAGTTTGATGGAAAAATAGACGAAAAATGATCCCCCACCGCACTAGATTATACCGCAAGCTTTCAGATCACTTGCGAAGATTATTTATAATCGAGTGTTTGCCGCGTGAAACCGTGTACTGCCCTTTGCAGCTGGAGCATTTGAGACTGCATACCAAGAAACACTTTGCATTTAATTACCTCTGTTAAACGTTTTTCTCTTTTGGGAAACTTAGTTTCGCTTAGTCTCCGACAGGTGATTATTAACCCACACCAAAATATCAGATGATCCTCGCTTAGCTTCACCAATGTCTGCTAACAATGTAACTTTGCAGATGGATGGGCGATTGTACAATCGAGGTTCGGTTTCAGGTCACGCAGATTGTCGTAATTTGCCCCTGGCTGGATTACCCCCGCAGTTACTGTCAGGTAAACAAGCAGTTAAGAAGTGTATTTTCTTAGTGCACAAGTTTCCAGGCGACTAGGTGGTACAGAGTTTATGGAAAACTTGTCCAGACGAATTGGAAAGATATTCAAACGAGTAAGTGGTACAGTGTTGGTTTCAGTGGTTGTGCACAGTTGTAAAGTTATCACTAAGCTCTGGCTCACTAAGTATTTGACAGTTGAATGGTGGCAGGAAAAGAAAAATAAAAATGAAAGAGAAGTGCGCAAATTTATACCTCTTATAGTTTGAATCTCACTTTTGGAGTTTTGAGACTTTAAATTTATTGTTCGCATTGCAAATGTCTGACGATTACCGCTTAAAGCTATTTTATGTGAATTCAGGCATAAATAAGTTAACCAATAGCATTGCTATTGGCAAACTGTCAGAAATAACACAGGTGTGAGTAAGCCAGGTGCCCTGGGCGCAACTCTGGGTGCGACGATGTGCAACACCCCAGGTGCGACATCCCCGGTGCAACACCCCAATTAATATGATGTTTAACAATTCATGCTCTTCAGGTTGCCTTAGCCCATTAGATTGCAAAATGTTTATTGCAAAATTGCAAAATGTTTGCTGCATGGATTCCTATTGGTTATAGCGGCACTTTAATGGCAGTAATTTGACTGCAATTTGCCAATCAACCAGTTTGAGCGAAGAGGCAAGCGAATTAAAATGTAATTGCGTGCTGCTAACGAAGTCGAGAAGGCGAGATGTTTAAGGAGGATTAGATTTTGAGTGATTTTGATCCACACGCCCCATGTATTTGGTCTAAGAGCATTTGTCTAATAGTATTAGTTTAGGTCGCACTGAGAATGACCCGTTCGTATGCACGCACTGTGGCCACTATCCTATCATTTGCGGGATTGGAGTCAGAAACTGTACCAGCAGAGGAGTTTGTCGAGTGGAATTCGCACCAGGACATTTTGGAGACAAGAAGAGATGTACTGCAATTATTTAGTAACTTCTCAATTTGGTATCGTTGGCGATATGACTTGGGTGTGCTAGTTGTACATCCCCTTGATGATACAACCACCGAGGACTTTACTATTGTAGGCAATGTATGGACCAAGTTTATGAGTTTATATAAGAGAGATGCTAACCTCTTCAGCCACAGTGATTTGGATTATTATGTCACACAGCGCTATGAATCCTCAAATTTCGAGAAGCAAATTTCGAAGGTAGTGTAGCTTTTGTGGAGCCACTTTTATAACACCAGCTGTGGCAACAATTAATTGCATCATATCCTGGCACCATTTTTATTTGCATCAATTTTTAGCACCACTTTGTTGCGCGCATCATCAGTTGGCCG
>SCLE01037014.1:0-18265 GCA_004367955.1 Bathochordaeus stygius | reverse complement strand
AATGATACTTCTTTTGTGACAAAGTTATTTCCAACATACCGAGTTTTTAGGGCCAATTTATTGATTTATAAAAAATTGTTAGCCCTATGCCATTTACCGATAAAATCACTGGTTCGCCAGGTCTAGAGTTTAGCTTTTGAGACGACCCCCCTGTTTGTGAGGGCTTGCCCGCTTAAAAATTATTAATGTCACATTACTGTGTGTAACAAAAACAAAAAACAAAAAATTCCTATTTTGAACGGAAAATTCCTAGTTCGGGGCATTCTATTCACCGTCGCTAATTTAGGGCCACTTAATCTTCAAGGTAAACATTATTTAACTACGCCATAGCGTAGACTTGTTTTGGTCGTCACTATAGCTGATATATTCACCCGAAACTTTACGAGTTTTAGATTGCCATTATACTGTTATCCACAAAGAATTTATAGTTTATACGTCCTACATAATTAAACTCCCATTTAACCTTTGTACCGAACTAGCTTAAATCCCAGCTTTAAACGCTTCGTGGCCGTATTTAATAAAACTTTTAGATTGTTCTAATGCTAGATTTACGGGATAAGCTTAGGCAATAATAAGGGTGGATGGTATATCTAGGCCAAGTTTTGCTTTCCGATATAGAGTACACTACAAAATTAAGAGAAGGTAGCCATTTTAGCGTGCTTTCGTGTTGGATACGGAAGATTATATATTTAGGGACTTATTTTTGGCATTTAATTGTTACATTTTAAGGCGTTGGCTTACCTCGGTTGTTACATTGTGCGACAGCAGTTGTTGGTTTGGAGTATGGTTGCATTATTGCATATTGGAATTTTCAGGGGGAACTGAATACTCAGGTTAGTTATAGCCTTTAATGAATTTTATTATATTTTAGTGTTAACTTATTGTTGGTAGCCTATTGTTATTTGCTCATGTTGAAGTTACCACCCGCTGAGTGAAACACTGTTGCAGAGCCAGGATTGGTCTACCACTTTGTAAGTTAAGTTTTTGCTTTATCCGCAGCGTCTTACAGTTTAACTGTACTACATAGTTTTTGTGATTTTCCGGAGAGTGACTATTTTGGGGGAATGTCAGTGGTTTAGTAATTTTTGTGCGCATTTTGTAGGAATGACTGTTATATTTTAGGCTTAAGCATTTAGTTACCTTACGTTTGAACGCCAGCCTCTTACAGTTTAACTGTGCTACATAGTTTTGCGATTTTTAAGAGAGTGACTTTTGGGGAAATGTCTATGATTTAGTAAATTTTTGTGCGAATTTTCAATAGGAGGGTGTAATGACGATTATAGTTTAAGCTTAAGCACTTAGTTACCTTTGTTTTGAACGCCAGATTCACCTTTGCACCATTCGGGGATTATTGCGTCCACATTTATTGCCAACAACCTGGCTAGTTTCTTTGACCTAGGTGAGCTAGGCATTATTTCTGCATTTTTGCCGATAACTTGTCTAAGTTCATGCTTAATCTCAGCCGCTGTTGCTTTTTTGTTCTTGCCCAAAAAGTCCAAGAGATCATTAGAACATTTATTGATCAGCAAATTTTGATTCCATCCACCAATAAAGTGAGATTTGACCTGAGTGCTATATTTGATGCATTTTCTGAACTTCCCATAATTTGCAACTTCCACTTTTATTGCTTTTACAGTGGTTCTGAGCTTGATATCACCATAGACTTGCCGAAAACCTGGAAGACTTGAATTAAGCTTCCTAGCAAGCTTAATTAAGTTTGAATTTTTGAAGTCTTAAACAATTATCCAAATTACACCCTACTATTTAATTAGTATTGTTAGTCATTACGCTGTGCAACCTATCCTTAAGAACAATTCACGCTGAATCCAGATGAGTAAGCCCCCACGCATATTGGTTTAATATTATATTTTTAGCAGTATTTTGAATTCATAGTGATAGCCGACACCCAATATTTTCAGGAAAATTATATTATCATTAGAATTCACCCGAATCAGGGTCCTTAGTCAAAAGAAAAAGTTTTTCAGAGGGCCTAAAAGCTATCAAACACATTTTTGTGTTCTGGCGAACTTTAAAGAAATGGAAAAACGACTTTTTAGAATCGTGAATGACTAGAGATTATGCAAGACAGTTACTGTACTACCACTTTTTGATTTAGCTATCGAGAAATGCCCCTCAAAAAGATTTTTGAACAGAAGAAATGCGGGTTGCATGCTGGTCTAGAGTTTTACTAAGATATAACTTCCCGTGAAAGGCAGTTTACGTTGCACAGCGTTTGGCCTTTTGAACTATTATTCATAACTGTAGTTTGGATACTTGAGCTTTGACTTTGATTGACCACAGATTTTCCATGTTATTGCCGACACCCTGGTTTATCACTGCCTTGGCACTGGTTTTTAATATTGATTGGCGCAGGCCATCCTTAAGCGAGCTATGGTCGCTCTCTAAGATTTTCAGCAGGGTGTAGAATGAGTCAATCGCTGATTCCGCATTAATTTCACCCGAATTTAGAATATTCCTTTTATACGCATCAGTTATATTTTCATTCAGTATGGCCCCATGCACATCTTGGAAACTATCAACAGATTGCTTAGCCAAGTGGCAACACGTTATGTTTATTGCCGCAAAGATTTTGGAAGCTTTTGAGCAGGTTTTCGATAAAAAATTTTTAAGTTCCAACTTGTCACAATAATTTTTATTCTTATGGAATCTCGAAGAGAAGTCGTAGCTTCCCATTAGTATACCTCCCGCGTCAGCGTGGTGCCCCGTTTTGATGTTGAAAACTGGCCTCAGATTTATAGCATTTGTTGGCTCCTTGAATTTGTTTCGGTATTTATTTGCAGATAGTTTGAATTTTCTCTTTGAATTTCCAGTTCCAACCTTATTTTTGAACTTAAGTTGGCTTGCAGTTTGAGATTCCATGGTGAAAAAAACGTCTTAATAGCTTGACTTTATGAAGCAAAACTTATATTGCGAAAGAATGATACTTCTCACAGCTAAATTCAGCTTTGATCACGAAGAAGGTTCATTTCGCCTTAAGCTATTTTGGTTTGGGTTGTTGAATACCCTAATGTATTAAGGATCAGGGCTGTTCATAACGGTGCCCATTATGATTCTAGATTGCCTAAGATTTTCTTCATTAATTTCTTGGTAAGTTTCATTAACCATATCAGCTTCAATTTGAATAAATTGCTTAAATTTTAGCCCTTGATTCACTCGATTGAGCCTACTGCACGCCGAAACACCAACGTCGGGAATAATCAATGGAGTTATGCAGCTATTGTCGATTACTGTCTGAAGTGGTAAGCAATATTTGCATTTAACCAGGTCCGCCCTATGCGGGCATTTGTTTTTGTAGTAAGATCTCACCTCATATATAAATTCTTTTCTACCAATAAGCCTCCGTATTTCATACGGCAAATTATTGAAAATTTTGACACAGTTGAACGGAAATAGTTTTTGGTTGACGTGGCTGTATTTTTGAATGTCCGCAAACGGGATTTCTGTAATGCATTGTTCCGTTCCATTTTTCAGAAATCTTTTCCTAGTGATCTTATCCGTTATAATAAAATTAAGGATTTTTTCATACACCAATTTAGGAGATTTGTTAAGGGCTGTATCGCCCAGCCTACTTAAAATACATTTTTCATGTAAATTTTTGGGATCTGGCCAGCCAGCTTTGTTGAAAAGTTCAGCGTAACATAGCTTTCGTTTGTATTTAGGTCTGATCCCAAAAATGTCGGCTATTATGTTGGTTATAAGTCGAGCTAGTTCATTATAAACCTTATCTTTACATAATGGCACGATTTCGTACGCATAGTTTAAATTGCCGTATACTAGGCTATACCCCAATTTTAGCAGTTCTTTTTTGGTCCCAGAATGCTTAATGTGACTAATAGTGATCCTGTGCTCTATTATTTTGGTTTTAAGGTGATTAATTTGGGCTGAGAAATCAAGTTCTGAGTTGAAACGCATTCCTAAGTATTTTACCGCAGAAAGTTGTTTTACTAGGTTGTCCCCAATGAGAATTTCCGTATGTTTATCACTAAGCTTACCTATTACCGTATATGAGGTTTTGGGGTAAGAGAGCATGATTCCCCTGTCCTCCGTCCAGTCCGCAGTTTTCGTGATCAGTTTTTTGGCTGCAATTTTGGCCTCTTTTAGCGTCGGTCTGCTGATGACACAGATCACGTCATCTGCAAAACAGATTATATTGGTTAGCTTATCGTTTTTGTCAATGACATCTTCCACCCCATTAAAAGCCAGGTTAAAAAGGGTGGGTGATATTGCACCACCTTGAGGTACACCATTTGGGGATAGGCTGAATTGCTCACTACATTGCCCATTTGATACTACAACCCCCCGCCTATCAGTGAGTTGACTTTTCACGAGCCTGCATATTTCTTCGGTTGCAATTTTACCCATTAAATGATTAATTAGATTATGTGCGACCGTTCCAAAGGCATTTACACAGTCGATTGTAACTATTATTGTTACAAAGCCCACTGGAGCGTTAGCAATGGCGCACATGACTTCAGACATAGCACTTGCGCATGATCTGTTACGTCTGAAGCCGTGTTGCTGATCAGAAATTATATCGTATTTTTCGAGAAAGTTTTGAAGATTGGAGTTAAGGTATTTACCTTCCATCGAAGCTGCCAGGCTCATGACACTTAGCATTCTGTTTGCTTCCACACTACTAGGATCTTTGGCTCCTAGTTTAGGTATAGGGACTAATTTATTAGTTTTGTCACTTGTAGGATAACATCCTAGCGCTAAGTCAATCATAATCATATCTATGAGTCTGAACAGTAGGTCATAAGGCCAGTATCTTATGACATTTTTGCACAGTGCGGAATTTAAGCCAGTAGTCGTATTTTTTAGGCTACGAATAATTTTCATTATGGAGGTAGCTTTATTTTTGCCCTCAATGTTGAGGTGAAGGGAGGATGAGGAAAATTTTACGGGGGGAGATTGCCACTTAGTTACTATTTTTTCAATTTTGGCATCATTTTTGGAGTCGTTTTGCAATTTCGTAAAGTTATTTTTATGGTCTTCAGCCGAGTGATTACCTAACTTTCCCATATTAGATTTATTTTTGTTATTGTGGATCTTATTGATGTGAAAGATGTCATTGTACGATGGATTATTTTTAATGCACTTACGCTGAAATTCCCGTCTATCTGCCTGTAGCATCGTTTTGAATAATCTGGTACCTTTAGCAAGTATAGCCACTTGATCCGTGTTCAGCACACCCTCTCTTAATAGAATATTAGCTTTTTTAATGTTTTGATACAGTTTTTTCGACTCAGCCGACATGTAGTTATAGGACACTAGTTTATTGAATGAGACTGTTTTCTCAGGAAGAAGCTCATTCATTGCATCTTCAATTAGTGCGATTAATTTTTTGGAGAACGGCACAGTTTCGAAGGGCGGCACCCACTCATTGCTGTTACTATTTTTGAGTTCAAGGGCTTGCGAATACAGTAGATCAAGTTCAGCTTTATTTTCAGTCAGGACAGCATCACCTTTGTCGTAGATTTCTTCAGGGGAGACTTTGGAGCGAGTTTTGAACTTAAATAGACAGTGTGAGATTTCAAGGGAAAGATTGAGTGTTGCCTCAAAAACCGTGTGCCCATCATTTCCCACTACCGTATAACCATCATGTTGGCTAAGTTCAATCATTGATAAGTCTTTTATTAGAAACGTATCAATATTTGAAAGTTTAGCTGGCTGGTTTCTAGGTTTTTTGTTGGGAGCATTTGTGAATTTGAAATTGTGATCTTTGTATTTAATTGTATTATTTCTGAAAAAACTGCAGAATGTTTTGCAATCTTGAGCACGCGGAGATCTGTAGTTAACATTTAAGTCACCACAAAGTATCCCAGGGACTTTATGTTGTAAAAGGAAAATTTTATCAAAGTGAGACTGAAAAGTTCGAAGGTATTGTTCCTTATTGAATATATTTAACCCCCTAGCTTTAGGGGAGTCAAGGTGAAACTTATAGAAGTTGGTTATGTTAAGCGTGATATTTTCTTTAAGTTTAGTCGAGACCGCGATTGAAATAAAGGGTGGTTTGCTATATCTAACTTTGACTTTTAGATTACAGTCGTTCCTGACAAGAATAACAGCTGTAAGCATTGGACGATTATGGACCAGCATTTTATCATGAGCATAAGCTGTAAAATGACCAGGTAAGGCTAATTTTTTTGTGAACATTTCGGGTTTACAGTTGAGTTCTTGAAGGCACATTACATGTGCATCCCCGAATTTAGTCAGAAGGTTTGGAATTTGCTTCATTGGGTCATTTAGATTAGCCGAGATAACAACAAGGTTTTGTTGAGTGAAGGTTTTATTTTTATTTTTGTTTTTGCTTCTGCCACTAGGGCGATTAGGAATGGTGACCGAATTAAAGCTGGTTAGTTCATTTGAGATTTGTAGTGCCTGTGAGACACGATTAGCTTTCCTATCACTAATTTCAGGCGGAATAATGTAATTTCTAACAATCTCATCGTTTTCAGCTGATATTGGGTCACTACGAGAAGTAGACTGCGAGCTAAGGCTACGGTTTGGATCATTATTGCCAGAATTAGGCACATTCAGACTTTCAGTAGCGTTATAACTTATATTATTACTGGTTACCGAGCGATTTTCACTGATGTCTTCTGTATTCTCCCCTCTACTTAGTAAATTTAGACTTTCGGCCATGGTTTCCCCTGCATCGTTTGACGTTAACGTGCTGCCGTGGATATTATGGTTAGTAAAATCATGACTAAATAGTTCACCACCGTTGCTTGGTGACAGTGTAATGTTACCCGTCAGCATGGAATTATCATAATTGTCAGAGTCAATTGGTCGGTCAATTAGACTTAAATCTTGGTAATCATGAACCATAATATTGCATGCTCCCATCGACGGGTTGTTACGAATTAACTGTGGGCTGCTAATTGGAAAATTAATTTCAGCATTATTACCTTGACCCGATTGACTTTGATTAGATATTGTTGTTGTTGTGTTCATCCGAACTTGTTCCGTTGCCTCGGTTCTTTCATTAGAATCTATATACATACCACTGAGAACTGGTGGGTTCAGACTAGGCATTTTAGCGGTGTTGGGCCCTTTAAATTGATTACCAGTAACCCCTTCGGAGTTATTATCAGCGCAATTCAACTTATTAAATAAATTTATATTTTTGGATTTTATGATTCTATTATGGTCAACAGTGTAACTAGACAGCTTTGATTCCTCCCTGGTGTTAGCGGCCAGCATGTTTTTAATTAGCGCTTGTTTAGAGACATTTTTTGTTTTGTCAAGAATTCGTTTGACTCTTTCAGTGCTGCCATTCAAAAGCTTTTTCAGCGTGGAAAATATTACAGCGTCTCCACTAACATGGGGTAACTTGTATCCATATTTTTCAAAAATCCGCGTAATAGTTGTGAAAGTTTTATTCCAGATAACCGGCAGAATAATATTGTTGATTTCCTCAGCTTTTCCCGATCTGAGTATTTTTTGAATATTCCTGTAATCCGTTACCGCAGGTTGGAACCTTTTGAGTTCGTTCTCAAGGTTAGCAATCTCATCTAAGACATATTTGTCAACGTTTAAGTCAAAGTTGACGTTTTGACTGGCAATCAAAAAGTTGGCAATGATGTCCAACGCTAGCTCGGGAATAATAAAACATATGTACTTAAACATCATTTTATTAGAGCTGGTCAAGGGTGCTCGGTTGGTGTTGCCAGCGCCACTGCGCGTGCTAATTGAGCTGTGGCTTTTAAGTTTAGGCCAGCTTACATGGCTGTTGTTATACTTGAGCTTTTCATTATTTGCCATGTACTCATTAATGTTAATGTTCAGACACAGCATGACTTCACGGGTAATTGATATGTCAGCACCAGAATTCGATTTTTGCGCCTTCCCATCCGATGCAGAATAAGCTATGCGATAAATGGGGTTTTCTTGCGGAGGGGTTTCACCTATGTCAACGGTGGATTAAGAGGTACAAAGAGGGCACTGCTAATGAATGGAACCTGTTGCAAGGCTTCAGATAGCCGATTCGCGTATGATTTCAACACTCAAACCTTAGAACTTGACTTATTGCATGAGGAGTAAGTGTACTTATTTTACCCAACACGTTCAATAGACCGAAATTATTGCATTTAGACAGAAATGGTATTCTACTAGCAATCGGAGTAACCAGTATTAGCAAGTAAAATGTAGTTATCGAGTAGAAAAGTAACAGATTAACTTCACGCCGTTTACTTTAACCGCAACGTTTTGATTATTAAGTTTGCTAGAGCTTACTTTAAGTAGAAATGTACTGTGTTCGGTCGCCGGAAATTCAATCGTAGTTAAATCAGAGGATTTTAAAGAAACACCATTTAATTAATATTACGTTATTTGAGGTCATTTGCCTGCAACATTATGATTAGGGACATTATGATAGATTAGGGACATTATGATAGAAGACAACATTAGATTAATATTACGTTATTTGAGGTCATTTGACTACACCGTTAGGATTTAGTAATTAATCACTTCGGACAATCATAAACCTTAGTATTAGTTGAATGTGGGAACATTAATCGACCTCAGTTAGGTCAGTCACTTTATAGGAATGAGCGTTAGCCATATTGGTGTATTGCGAGTTGCGAGGCGACCACACCGAGATCAGCCGTGATTAGTACTGCCCTTGACCTATTATGCTAAACTATGATTGGCCGCCTGAGATTTCGGCTACTCAGCAGTAATTACGATTGCGTTAATCGGTGATTTGAACGCACCATTTGATACGTCGATTTACCGAAAATAGATTAAAAAGATCAAATTTTATTTTTATAGCTAGCTCAAGTGTAACATAACTTTTAAAGTGTACCAGCCTAGTCCGAGATTTCGAGCGCTATGACTATGTTGAACTTTGGAATATTGGATTTAAGGGTTATTTAAGTTAACCCGTATGTACAAAAAGTTTTAGGTTTATAGTTAGTTGCATTTTATTTATGTGAGTTTAATTATTAATGCCACTTTAGGGTAAACTATAATTAATTGTAAATCAAAACTTATTTATAGTTAGCATTATGATTAGGCGAGATGGTTCATGGTCATCAATTTAGGGTTTGTGAAATATTATAACAATTTATAGAGGGTATCGATTCAATTCCTTGTTTTTTAAGGTAATGGCTTGCTGGCTTTCCCCTGTTCCTTTGTAGCTTTGGGGTTGGTCATTACTGTGATACTGTTGACACGCTGGTACCGGAGTGGCCGTGGACAAGTTGTTGGGGATTGCAGAGGGTCCGATTGCAGGTGTGCTAGATTCCGCACTTCCAATGGATTTGTTATTGTTCGAAACTGGTTTAATTGGAACTGTTGGTTTGGTACTTTCATCATTTCCCGACAGGGTCGACTAGTATAAAGTGAGTGGTTTAGTTTAAAATATAGGGGTGAACCTCAAAGGTCAAATTATCTGAACTATTTGCATTGGGCTTGGTAATAGTCTTGTTCGATTCTAAAATAGCGCTTTGCTATTCAGAGTCATTGGATTCGCTTGCTGATGATCCCAGAAGTTCATTTTCCGCTGTTTCCAGCTCAGATTTGGCAAAAGAAGAGTCAGTGTAATTCATTAGGGGGCTGGCATTGATGGTACCCGAAGTTGGAGACTTGATTGAGATTGGAGTACTGTCAATTGGGAAATTATCTCTGATTTCAGGTCCCTCCGCATCAAGGCGTTTCAGTGGGCTCATTTTTCCCAAAGTTGAAGGGCATATCAGGTTAACAACTCGTTTGCTACTTGATTAAATTGCTAGGTTATTTTGACAGTATTTATTAGATTTTACGTGCTAAAAAGTTTTCGCGTTCATGAATTGAGTTAGACTAGTAACTTAGAGCACCCTTACTACAGCGCATTAAAGCCATATTACAGTATCTCGGCTATTTTAAATGGTGGATAGGTAGCTATTGGGTCTAGTTTGAACTCAACGTTCAAACTAGAACAATGCACCCCCACATCTTTAATCACGTAGCTACAGTTGTTAACCAAACCTTGTTTTGGGGATTTGCTTCACTGAGTGTTCAATAATTTGCAGTGCAGGTCCCGAATTGGTGAAGGCCTCAGCCGAGTTACTGGTTACGGTACTTTGGTTAACACAACTGGACTCAATTCTACATTAAGGATGCTGTATGTTTGACTGCTTGGTTTAGGTATAGAAGTTTTAAACCTACATATTAATTTGACACGTACTGAGGGAGGATTTTATCTTAAACATTTAAATAATTTTGATCACCAGTTGACTAGGCTTTAAAATTACGTTTTTTGGTATTTAATTTTATGACCCTGCTTTAGACGTGTTTAGTTGTAGTTTCGGAGTAAAAGTTTTTACCATGAGGAGTACTTTATACTCATCCGCTCGTCGTCGGTGGTATTTCGAGTTGGTGAAGGGCACTATTACTTGAGATACCCGGATTAGCATTAGTTAACCAAGCAGTAACTGGGTATATCCCTGGCCTAGGTTCTAATGCACTGGAGTTGTATGATTGAGAAGATTCAGCTGATAATTCTGTGATTGGGATCTGTTGCTGGCCTGCTTTACCAACACCGTTCCTTTATGGGGTGGACGCACGCTTAGTTGCTTGGCCGAATTTAGTATTGTGCAATTATATTATAGTTTTAGCGCGTGCTATTAGTGATTTCGAGTCGACGGAAATTGTTGTTTTCCGGTTATAAATGAAGGATTTTTACCATCGATTTCAAAAGTATCGCATAGTTTAGGTTGTGAATGATTAAATTTTTCTTGAGCTAAGAGTTGTTCACCTCTACGCAGTTAGATTTTAATTTAGTTTGGGAACATCTGCCCAAACTAGAATATGGTCACTGGTAGTTATAGTTTGTCAAGCAACTACAGGTTTACACCCCAACCTATCCGCCGGAGTACAGCGCAGCGCAGTAGAGACTACGGTTTCAGATATCATATTGAACTGAGACGGCAATTTCAGCTTGCTTTCATCATTTACTGAATGTACTTGGTATTTATTATCGGGACTCCATTTCAAGCCCTTACCAGAGATCCAGTCCACATCGAGCTTTTTGTCAGGTTCGCGAGGTGGTGGATAAGTATGGCTGTTTGACCCGAGCTTTTGCTGCACGTTAGATGTGCAAACCTTCTCAACCTGATCAGTATCACGCATTGGATAATCAGCGGTGGAATCTGTATTGCCATTATTGCCACTCTTATTCTGACTGTAACATAGTTAATTGAGTTTTATTTTATGCAGGTTAACGCACTTCAGCAATAGTATTGAAGTGGGCGAACGGTTAGGGCTGCGTGAAGCCCAAACCGTCTGCAGACTTCACATATTATACTGGGCAGCTGATCCTCTCCCTATTTATTTTACGCAAATTTTAGTTTGCAGCTAGGATAACTTTAAATGAGCCAACTTTGCTGTAGCGCTGCCACAGTCTCATATTGAAATTAGGTTTTTTATTTATGGGCCGTTTATTTCCTAGGTTTGCGCTGTTTTAGTTAGACCTAATCTTGGTGACACGTATACTGATATTTTGCTCGATTGGTAGGATGGATTGAGCTTTGAATTCAGGTTTGCGCGTTACTTAATTATGGTAGAGCCGTTAACTTGGATTTAAAGCTCAGTGAATCTCTATTTTTTACCTATGATCAAGACGCACTTAATTTGATAATTGTTTTTTCCAGCCCACCCACGCGCATCATTCTATGGTCAGATAATTAATTAGATAACCGTTTGGATTGACGTTTACGGATATTGAATTTGCTCCTCATTTTCCAGTTTGTGTCAAATTAGTTTGCCAGCAGTGGGCCAAAGTTTGGGCTTGGCTCAGACCCACTTTACTTGCCAGCTCACCCATTAAAAAAGTTTGTCCATTAAAAAGCTTACCCATTAAGAATCAGCAACCTAACCTTAGATTAATTAACGTTCCTTATTTTGAGCATATTACTAGCGTTGTAGTTTTTAATAGTGTCTTGATTTCCAAGCATTTTGATCGCTTTAATGTCACTATGCTTCATGCGGTTGCTTGACATGCTGTCAGAAATGATTAAGCATTGATTCGCTATTTCGTCAGGCGGGAAAATTTGAAATAAGTTTGACTCAACCCTTTTAGTCTCATTGCCATAAACTGTGGAGGCCATTACATTGAGTCTGCTATTGTGAATATTACAATATTCCATAGCCACATCCATCTCCCCTTGAACGTTTTTGAAATTAACACTCAGCCGCCTGATTTCGTCATCATAATTGCTATGAAAAGCAGATTTTTGGCTAGCTACTTTGGCTTCAATAGCAGCTAGCTGGTCGTTATGTAGCAAGGTCTGATTTTTAAGGTGATCAATAATTTTGTTATGGTCTTTGTACACAATTTCAACCTTACGGTCAACTTGCTTTATCAGTTCCTCAGCTGCTACCATTTTATCCTCAATTATTTTTTCGACAATTGTCTTGATGTTGCCATTAGAGCTTTTCAGCTGTTGACTGTTGAGTTCATTGGTCGCTTGATTGTTGACACTAACTCGAGACCTTGGGACTAGCTCCTCAGATTGCATTCGCGGTTTAGAGTTGTCATCAAAGCCCATGAATTTCAGAATGTACTTAAATTTGATTGCTCTTGACTCAGCTAAGCATGTGCGACTGTTTTCAAACGAGTATGCTTTTATCTTACAGCTGGCATACACGTCCTGCATGCACGGGAGGTCAAGTATTGAGAAGTGTTTTCTTCCTTCACCAGGCTTTGTAAACGGTTTCCCCCTTCTATTCATGATGCCTTTGTTCCTATCGTAATTAGCTTCGTAGTGTTTTTTCTGATTCGCTGTGGTGTCAAAAATTTCATTTTTCTTAAGCCATTTACATGCCATGAACGAGATCGCGCCATCAACGTCCTCGAAGTCAAATTCATATTTTTTGGGAAAAGCTCCAATTCTAGAGGTTTGCTCCTCCTCACGGAAGGTATTTTGATGAATGTTGTTTACTTCCCACACCTGATTGTTAAGCATAGCGGTCCTAACTCCACCACGATGAAAAGTCAATTTGGCAAGATAGTACTTTTGCACAAATTCAGAACACATCGGGATGTATACTGACCAAACCTCATCAGTGTCCAGAGACCATGACTCTCTTATAAATGGCAGTAGCGCAGTTATGGCCTTGTGAGACCGCGTGTTGATTTTGAAGTGGCCGAAGCGCATAAACGCCAGTAGGCTGACAATGTTGTCAACTTGTACAAATTTGACTAGGACTTTAGGCTTGACTTCCCACACCTTAATTCCATTGATTAGTACAGAGTCGGGACGCAGCCCCATTTTCTCCATTAGAGTAACAAGCTGCCACAATTCCGTAGGTTTAATTTCAATTTTGAACAATTCGTCCAGAAACTCCTTGCCCTTTTTGTTACGCAATGGCCCAGAAGCATCGGCACTGTCAGTATTATCGACAGCGTCATCTAGCGAATCACGCTGCTCGGGTTCAAGTTCAACAGGGCACATCATTAGTGGGTTGTTGAATTCGTCCGGATCATTAGCGTCCCATTTCACATTGTATTGCGGGAGACGAGATTCACGATTTTTGTTAATTATCCAATCTTCGTCATTGAACCAGTTGTAGACTTGCCCAAGAAATTTTAAGTTAACTTCTTTATTGTTGACTCCTGATATGATATACTTCCTATCTTCCTTCACACTGGGGTTGTCATTATCGTCATATTTCCTTGACCCCCGATCTCTATGGTAAGGGGAGCTATTAACATTCCTGTACTCAGCTCTGGAAGCGCCACGGTTGTTGTGGTAGCGACTAAAGTTAGCATTTCCCCATTTATCGTTACCTTGTTCACGTTGATTTATGAGTCCTTGATTAGCTCCAGAATACCGATATTCATCATTTTCATTGTAATCGTTTGTAGTGTCTAACGGATTAACATTTGAGTTCCTTAGGTTATTTTGACTATGACGTATAACGTTTTGGCGTGATGAACTCCACGGCATATCCCTGGAATCCCTGGTATCAGAAATTTCATTGCGGCGCCTATTGTTAAACACTGTTGGTTCATATCTTCTGTAGTCAGCATTGTAGTCATCATTTCTATGTCGGTTATTGTCATGCTGTTCTGAAGAAATTTTTTGTTAGATTAATCATTGCAATGTGCACTATTTTTACTTTAACACTATCTGGCATCAGCTTATTGTTAGGATTCATACTAACCTATCAGGTTGTCATTGCGGCGTGAGTTATTACGTTGCTCCTCCCGTGCGAAAGTTCTTGCGTGCTCTCTAGCGATATCCTCTCTTGCACCACGTTCACCCCTTTCATTGCGACGGTCATTGCTATCCCTGATCGATTGCCGATTTAGGTTATCTCGGTACTGAGAATCATTATTGCGCTGGACGCCCATGTACTCCGGTTGCAGCATAGGGTAGTCGTTACGGTAGTCACGCCTTAAGTCATGTGCAGGGCTGCGTGACCGCTGGCGATCATTTTGATTAGCACGATAGATCATTCTTTTATCCATTTTCCCGATACGTCAGTCTGAAAAAATATACTAGAATAATTGTAAGTGTATTGTTATTAACGCTATTATTATTGCTCTAAAACGATTACCAGGCATTCGTTAATCCATTCATGCTGTGTTAAACTCAGTTCAGGGGTCATCTTTTTCTGGTCCACTTTGATTATCCATTCCGAATCATTTGATAAAGCTACGATTTAAGGCTACCTTTAGCTGAGGCCGTTTTAACCATTTCACCGAGCTCAGTTCTAGGTTTTAGTTACTCAAGTATATTCACTTCATAATATCACGTCTTGAACTGCTGGCCGATGCCATCTTGAAAGGACTTAACCGTTTTGCCAACCGCTTAGCGACCAGCTCTGACCAGCTCGCTGAACAGAATCAGATCACACGTCTGAAAGTTATTAAGTGTGATCATTTGTCATGGAGCTTACCGTACTGCTTGAAAAATAAGTAATTCCTCTCAATTTTATTATCAGCGCAATTAACCTTGTGGACAGTTCCACGCATTGCCGAAACGCATTGCCAGTAAGTTAGAGGTTATTACGTTACTCATATCCGACCAGTTGAGTGGATCTGTTGGTATGGAAATTTCATTGATAGTACCCGCCGTCAGGATTATTCGACGGTGTTTCACCTATTTTTACCCGTTCTTCATTCTGCTTTCGTCACGTAATTCCGAATCTCAAGGATCTACAAATTATTAGGAACGCAGATGTAACACAGATTGTAACACAGGGTAACACAGATTGTAACACAGAGTAGAAGATTTCAGCTTTGGGATATTTCTCTGACGGTTATCGCTCAGTGCTGAACATTAAGGTAATCTAAAAGTTGTAGGTTTGGGTCACATTTGTACGTGAGTCCCTGAGGATTGGCTGATAGTTTGCCTTATAAATAATTAAGTGGTTTCAAAGACCAATTTCGCAATTTCACCATTTGACAACATTAGTATTTGGCAACACTAGTATTACACAACATATGGTTTTCGCATCAGTTGAGTTGCACCAGTTGGGTTGCAGTTAAACTAAACTAGTTTTGTTGACTATTATTAATCTCAGCTCTTTAAGTCAGTTGTTAGCTTGTGGAGCTTGCAATCTGTATAGGTACTGTCACCCCTCTCGCACCAGTTGGGTTGCAGTTAAATAAACATTAGAGCTGCGCAATTTTGGGGCTTGCAATCTGTATGGGTATTGTCACCCCTCTTTATACTCTATAATCTCGGCTGCACAGCGGTGACTCATTGTAGTTCATAGGTGGCACCCTGATCTCAGTAGCTTTTTCATATCCCAACACCGAGTTACGATTGGTCGAGTTGGCCTTGCAGCTGTACTTTGCTGCCTTTATATTGCATTAGGCTTAGTTTGGCTAGGGATGCAATTGTAGGTTTGGGGTTATGCAGTCCCAGGGCGTTGTCAACTGCTGTGTTATTGGCGCGTCATTGGATCGTCATTGGAGTGTATAGTCTGTCAGTATTAACTGGCTAGAATTGGTATGATTTGTCTCGAAACGTACTGCCAGTAGCATGGCTTAATTGGCTCGGAAAGCCTTTTTGATTCGTAACATTGTACAAATCTCGATTGGTTAAGCGACGATTGTGCAACATTAGAATTATGTAGCTTCTCTTGAGTCAGTTGAGATGATTGAGCATCACAAGAGCTGCACTTTTGAGAATTGTATTATGAATTTTAAAGGAATATTTATTTTAGAAACAGCCACGAGATGCCCAAGTTGCGTGAGACTGTTGCTAGTATATTAGCTTTCCGGGGTTTGCTTGCGCCGGTAGTCCAGCCCGATTGTTTCATGGCATGGTTATTTGAAACGGGCGATATTAGTGGAAGAGATGGGATGTTGCGTTTGTTTGGAATGTTTGACCTATGGTATCGCCGTAGGTATGGCTTGCCACTATTGACCATGAGTCGCAGTTCCGAAGCTGAAGAAGAGCTAGTAGTTATAGTTCAAGTTATATGGACGAAGTTTATTAAGGTGCATGACGCCAACCCAGACATTTGGAGTGATGCAGATCTGGATTATTATTTCAATCAGCATAAGATGATAAGAATGAATTTCGGCAGTAGATATGATTAACGGTCAGTATGGTAGCGTTACTAACAGATGTTTAGACTAAATTTTATTAGTTAAGGTTTTGGACAGAACGACTCCTTGCTTGCGATAGATTGTACGATATTAGTGTCACTTAGTGTCATTTATATTATGCTGTAGTTGTTTATTGTGAATTACTATAATTGACCACGCGTATTGTAACCTAGCGAAGACTTTTCAGCTGTATAGATTTGATTGCAGTTGTCTATTCTGAACGGAGTTAATAAAATTAGTAAGATGAATCCCTTCAATTTGCATGTTTTGTTTTGCCATAGATTGCGTTAGAGAACGCCTAATTGTGAACGTCTAATAGTTTAACTTTCAGCTGGTGAGCCTCGAGAGTACAGCAGTTGAGCCTCGAGAGTACAGCAGCCTCGAGAGTACAGCAGGGTGGTTATAGTGTAGGCGTTAACCGTCATTTTGTAGATGTCATGCATTACTGACCACGTCCAATCGCAGTTAAGTATATTTAATTGGCTGCAGTTAATTGCATTTGATTGGGTTGTTACTTTTAGTTTTTTAGAAGTTCAGCGCCCTACCATATCCTTCACCACGCAGATTACAAATCACCCCGCATTTCACCCAGCATTTTACCCAGCATTTTACCCTGCATTTTACCCAGCATTTTACCCATCCGAGCATTTCACCCATACGAGCGCCCGCTCAGCCATCCACTTAAATATTGCCTCATATGAGACTGTGACCTACATCATGACAATTATTCATCCAATTTGAATTTAATCGCCGTATTTCTCCTTACTGATGATGGTTTGCAGTGAGTAGTGCCCTGCTGCTAGGAAAATATGAAAATTTTATTTTATTAATTTGGGCCGGATAGGTCCAGAGAAGTATTGTTTGCGTATAAAGTATTGCATGGTCAGGATCCTTTGTACTTTGACCACTTGTCAGCCCGCCACAGCGATATATTTACATTGTCAATTGCGGAAGCTCACGCTGAAAATATGGTTAGAAAACCAGTCCACAGCACATTAAATTTAGCATGAACCGCCACCTGTTCCAAAACTAAAAATGTTTAGTACATTTTTCATGTAGTCAACATATTTTTACATCATTGAGTCATTGAGACACCAGGGTTTTCTCTGACGGCTACCAGAACTTGACCACATCTCTTAGTCGAGGTATAGGTAGGCCGCACGCTGAGATCTATGGTGACTCTACTAGTTAACTTAGAAAGAATAAAAAGAGAAAGAAAAGAGAAATAATTAAATTGTCCTATGCGTGGCCGTTGCTAAAACAAGACTCAATTAAAAAATATGATTCAATTAAAAAAACAATTAAAAAAACAAGACTCAATTAAAAATATGATTCAAGACTGGGCGGACTTTGTCTTTTTGACATATATTTTTAAATCATTAAATTATTTAAAATAATTATTTCCCAAATGAATCTCCTGGCCTTCAATATGCACAATATCGGGATTCCGTGGGTTACAAAATTGATTAAGGGAGGTGGTTTTTCATAATTAAACATATGATTTATGGGTATTTATAGGGCTTACGACTGTGAATTCTTGCTAGTTTAATGCACACTACATAATGTAGAGCGATTTTTTACGGTACTTTTTTTCACCTTTACTTTTCAAAAATTTCGAAAGGCTTCATTTGGTTATCAAACAGTCTGTGAGGGTCAAATTCTGTACATAAATAGTCTCAGGTATGCAGATTT
>SCLE01035894.1:0-18268 GCA_004367955.1 Bathochordaeus stygius | reverse complement strand
TTATGCCTATTATACTACACAAACGCGGCCTACAGCACACCCGCTCGTAGAGATATGATACCCCGGCCCAAATTAGATATCTTACCAGTTTTCCAAACTTTTTGTAAATATGCGATTTTTGAAAAAGTAATCTGAGAACACAATTTTAAATAACCACAAATTTTCCTTGTGCTTACACTCACCAATCTCCATATAGCTATGTAAACCAAAAAATATGTGACGTAGGTAAAATTAGGATTATTTTTCTCTGGAAAATTTTTGTCTCGACCCAAGAAATCCACATAAAAAACAAGTCACACCTTTAATATCGGTAGTCATAATGACGAGATGAGCATGATTCCTAGGTAACGAAAGATACCTCTTATGGAAACAAAATTATGATTCGAAAATTTGTTTCCAGAAAGGGTACGGTGAAATGTGAGGAATTTAGTTTCCCGTAGTTAAGTTTTTCATTGATAATTAACACCTGCTGTATTATGTTACTAAATTAAACTTTGCTGTACACAAAATACAGATACGTCCAAACAGGCAAATAAACATATATCAAAATCGAAATTTGAGTTTTATTTAAAGCAAACTGGTTACCTATTCTTCGGATAACGTTTCGAAGTTCAATGATCTCAAATATATACTCATTAGGCGACAAATAAGAACCATTATCAATGTGGAATTATCCCTATAACCTTTAACTACTGCGGTACTAAGAATGCAGAATTGTTGCGTAGTTAAGGTTCTTAGAGATATTTCATAATAATGGTAGGGTGGGTGGGCTATAAATTTTTCCCCCTTTGAAGTTTATTTGATGTCGACCCGGTGTTATTGCTCTTACACTGTCCGTTTCTAAATTCTCTTCCCATTATTATTTTATTATTTGGTTATTTATATAGTTAGCTCCCTACTGCCCCCTTGTTTCAGAATTTATCACTTAGGTTTCAGAGTTAGTAATTATCCCTATAACCTTTAACTACTGCGGTACTAAGAATGCAGAATCATTGACTACGTTTTGGGCTCTCTGTTAGATATTTCCACTCTTAGTCACTTCCAAACTTAGTCTTTTGTTCTGCAGCTTTATCATGATCCCACTGTTTGTGCCTGCCATTTGTGTCGCATTTCCCGTCTGAATCATAAAAAATGAGTTTCGATTTTCTAATTGTCTTTTTTATTTTAACACAGCGCATTACTCATTCGTTTTTATTTAAGTTTTCCCATTCTATTTTGATTCTCGGAAAGAGGACTGACTCGTAAAATTCCATAATATTTTCTTTGATTTCGAGTTCATTTTCACAAACTCTGGATAATCTGGTTGACTCCCGAAGCATATTATTGATCTCCTCCGCTTCTTTGGCCGTATCGACCATGTTCAAAACCAATTGCGTGTTCTCAATCCATTGGTTATGTGTGTTCCGTTTTTCAATTCCCAGGTATGTGAAGGTGGCTTCGATTTCCTGCAGCGTTTCCGCTGGAATCACATGTTTAGCCATTACCGTATTTCTGAACTTAAACAATCATGAATAACCCCCAAAGTAGACTTATTTTAAACAATTTTAAATCACACTTTTTTTATTCAGTTATTGCGTCTTTTAAAACAACGGGCAGAAAGTATGCACATTTGTATTGGAATTTTGTAGGCCCTGCTGGTAGTTCGTATTTGTCTGTCATTAAATGCCATGTTGTCATTAATTGTTTGACCGCCTCCCTTCTGATTGTAAGAATTCGTTATTCTTCCCTGAAGTTTTAGTTTTAAGGATAAAACATCTTTTTTGGAAATAAGTTTTAGGTTTACCTGTTTTCACATTGTGTTCAGGCCATCTTTTGTGCTTTTGTTGATTTCCAATTTTCTGCCCCGGACTATCTGTTCTCTGTCTGTTTGTTTGACACTTTCCCGTGAGGCTTGGTCTATAAACTCCTTTTGCACTGCTAGATCATCTTCGGCCGACCTCACAGCTAGCAGAGTGGCCGGTGCATATTCTGTCTGCGATAAATGTAGTCCCGTATACACGTTGGGCATATTGCTACCTGCAACCCATCTCATGTGGCGTGTTACTGTGCCGTAATCTTCCCCCCAGTTTAGTAATGTAACGCAGCACGTGTTTCTACCCGTGTGTTTAGCCGGTAACACTTTCCATCTCAGCTCTCTAGCCTTTTTTCGTACCTGATAAAACGTTGCATTCCCATTTTCTTCCCTGTTTAGTTTCGAGAACATGTATCCCGCCGAGGGTTTCCCTCTGTAAATGAACCATTTGAGTACTGCATAAACTGGACATGACCAGTCTTTTTTGCCCGATTCGGCTAGCGTGATTGCTTCCAGCCGTTCACCGTCTCGATTTGCTTTTGAACATTGAAGGTATATCGCCAGATATTTCTTTCCCCTAACCGTGGTTGCCTTGATATCTTCCCATTTCATTCTTGTGCAATCTTTCCATCTTGCCCCTCCAAAAAAGGTGATAATGACCATAATGGCCGCAGCCCTTTTTTCAAATATGGTATCGTTCCTAATTTTTTCCTCATCCGACCATAATTTAATTGCCAGGTTTTTTAGTCGAGTCCATTTGATGACCGGAGCTTGTCTCAGACCTGGTCTTCTCGAAAGTGCAATTTCCATTCTGTATTCGTTCATTTTTTCCGAAAATAATAATTGCTCCCTGTATTCCAATTTCATTTTTTGCTTCATAAAATTTTGAAAACGTCTAATTTTGGCTGGATGTGGTTTTTTCGAGTCCCGTCTCAGAAATTTTATTAGTCTTGCTGCTGATTGTCGTCCATTTTCCCTTTCATCCGTGATACAGTTGTGGATAAATTTATCATAATCTTTGACCGTTCGTGATTTAGTCTAAATTCAAGGCATTAGTAAGTAAATCTATTGTTTTTTGTGTCTCCTGTTCGCTAATTGGCCAAATTTTTGCACCCTCCACGTCTTTTTTCGTATTCACCGCATTCCCTGCCGTGCTTTTATCGAAGCTCACATTCCCTTTTTTGTGATCATTCCCTATAATCATTTTTTTAGACAAAAAATTTCAAGAAATATTTAAATATTGCTACGTGATTTAAATTCGTCATTTTTCATAATTATCTTTGTAAAACAAAATAGGTGTGAGGGTCTCCTCGCTTTTAGCCAAGTATCCCTCTTTTTTTTCGAATGTAAAATAAATAGCCTAATCATTTTTTGGTTTTCTTGGAATATATTATATTCATCAACTTACGTCTGAAATTTTTTGTGAATTTGTCTCCTCTTCCTCGGAAATTTGAACCCCTTGGTCTGCTCGCGCCCCTTGAGTACCCTCTTGAAATGGATGTCTGATTTGTCTGTTCGTGACCCTGGTAATTTCCCCGAGCTGAGTAACTTCTCCTATTTGAATTTCGTTGATATTTTGAAATGAAATCCCTTCTGTGTTCAACTTTTCTTGACGTGCCTCTCAACATTACCGCTTTGGTGTGTAGAATTGAGAATGCTTTGGCTGAGAGATTTCCCACTCTTAGCATTCTATCTTCCGGTTTGCTATCTGTCTTGTGAATCTCAACCATTTTGAGACGTATTGGACCGTAGGCACATTCTTTTAATAAGTGATTCAATTTATTTGAGACCAAAACCCTGTCCGAGTGTCTCATATCCGTGAGTGTTAGCATCGGATTGATTTCCGCTACCAGCCATGCCCGTGTGTATTTATCGTTCATCATATTTTTTGTCATATCCCCAATAATTTCTTGCAAAAAGACTTTGAAAACCTTATATTCGTCCGGTAAAGCTTTCCCAATTCTTGACACCAGACCCATTATCATTTCATGATCAACTTTTGGCTGTTCTTCAATCAGCGTATGTCGTATGAGAATGTATAAATCTTCAACTTTTTCTTTTTGCGGAAAAAGTGCGTTTAAATATGTTGGCGCCGCAACCCAAGCCTGGAAGTATTGATCCCCTCTCTTAACAATGGTCCCCACCGCCGTTCTTCTTTCTGTAGGTTTTTTGATTTTAAAGTGTGCTACACTTTTTTGTTTTAGCTCCAAATCTGCTTTGGCTGCCATCATCGCAAATGAGCAATCCTCTGCCCTGTCCTTACAATCTTCAAGCGTGTGATCTTCCAATACGTCATCGTCTTCATCTGCCGGCCTTCTGGTGCCGTCTTCTAGCCCTTCTTTACGTTTTAACATTTTTCTGGCGAAAATGAGTTCATTTTTGGCTTTCCTAAATGCCGCATAGGCTAGATCTCTTTCCTCTGTAAAAAATAATTCGTTCTCCGCATCCTCTAAGTCCTGTTCCATTGACGCCCCCAGATTCAAATATTTAAGCCTACCATCTATAATGTCTGTTGTCACATTTATTTCCCTCGGAATGCCCTTGTGGCTCAGTTCCAGTAGTCTTTTCTGATTTCCTTGTAGGTAGTCCGTGGTGGTTCTTTCTTCATACATATCTTCCATGTTGATGTTGGATTGAACGTGTTTTTGTCTAATTATAGTGTAAATTTTAATGCGATACGACTTTGTACATTATTTTTGATAAATAATTTTACCTCTTTTTTGAAGGTTTCGTTTTCGTTTTCCAATTTTTTTTTCTTTGTTGTCGTGTATTTGACTATACTTGCGCCCCGTGTATCCTTTTGATCAACTTTTTCTAGTGTTTTGACACACCCTTGCAATTTTTACGATATTCTTGTCCCGTAAGTGTTGCCGTCGTAATTTTCAAGCCCGTGTTATTTAATACGCTATCTGAAATTATTCAAATTAATTTATGGAAAACAGCTGTTTTCTAATATGTCCCTCTTTTTTTGGTAAAGAAAAATATATAAAAAATGTCATTTTCAAGTGCGCACATAATTTTAACAATAAATTAAACTCAATAGAGACATAGTTTTAGATGTTAATTATTTTTACGCTATGTATTGGCTTCGTCTTCCATCGTTTCTGCCCGTATGTCCTTTTCTTTTCTCGTTTTGGCCTGGGTGCCCATGTCCAATTCTTAATGCAGTGTATAATTATTAATATTAGGGTTTTCCCCCTTCTGGGAGCCAAAAAACCCCGTTTTTTAGTGAAATACATTATAATTAACTTTCCTAGGCTCTCTTCATATTCTCGCATGAATTCTTCCAGATCTTCTTGAAGTATGCGTAGTTCCATATTACCTGACCTGCTCTTGCCCGTCTTGCTTTCTTGTTCCATACTTTCGTAAAAATAAATTTTCTTTTCACTAAACAAACTCCTCGTTCTCCATTTTTCAATTTCTTTCAGCATTCGCATTGGAGATTTGTATAGACTCAGATCTTTTTTGTAATTTGCATAATCCTCCCATTTTGATTTCCTGACATGCTTTTTAAATTGGAACCATCTGTTTATCGCTTTTTGCATGTTTTCATCTGCCGTCACTTTTTTGTGTTTATATTCACTAATTTTGACCCGATTGCACATTCTGGCTGTCTCTAGAAATTGCATGATTAAACTTTTGATTATATTTTTGATCATTATACATTTGGCATGTTGTACAGTTTTTATAAAAGTTAGGATTTTTGGTAGTATTTTGATTCTTGAAAACGTAACCCATCTTGCTCTTGACCATCTGGACCATCTTAATTTTATTCTTAGAATATTGAGTCCCCTTTCTCGTGGCCTTTTGATTTCCCGAGTATTAAACCTTTTTTCCCAGAACTTAAAAATAACTTACTTTTGTTTTTTGTTGATTCTAATAGTTTATCAGCGCCATATAAGTCTTCGATGGCTTGCAGTTGAAACTTGCCGAAAGTCTCCGTTCTCCTATCCAATTTTCCTCTTCTGAGGGTATCATGGTTATGGCCGGTAGTTTGAACCAATTTCGATTTAATTGTTGTAATTTGATCCGGATTTTTCGGTTGCTCAATTCCGCAAATCCGATTGGCCACTCCATCCACACATGGAAAACTAGTAATATTTTGCAATCATTCAGGTGTGACGTTATGTAATCCAAGGTTTTATTTAGTATGTTTTTCGGTGGAAATATATATAATACCTCATTTTGAACCTTGTCCTGTTTGAGTGTGAAGAAATCTAGATGATACGCCCCTTCTTCTTTCTGCCAGCTGACAAATTTTCCACATTTTTTGTTTTCGTTTGTCGCCATCGCATCTATGGTGCATGTCATTTTTGCCGCCTTCTGTATGATCTCAAACACCATTTCCGGGACAAATTCTTCGTTGTAGTTTACAATTCGTGATGCTCTGTCTGCTAATTGATATTTTGTGCTGATCCAATATGTCTTGAACGTAATATTTTTTTCTTCCGCATATTCAAATATCATGGTAATGATTGCATTTAGTTTTTTATTCGAAGTCCCGTCATTTCTAAATGCATAGCATACTGCCGAGTTGTCACAGAACACCGTAATATGCTTTTTATGTAGGACGTCCCTTAGTCTCACGAACGCCGATAATATTGTAAAGGCTTCCTTGTTGTGTATGTCCCATGTCTGAATATCTTCGTTGAAATGATGGTTGAGTTCAATTGTGTTGCCCTTTGTAAACAGTTTCATGCCTGCACCTGCCTTTGAGGCATCCGTAAATAACGCTCCCATTTCCAGCTGTACTCTCTCTCTGGGCAGCCAAGATCGTTTGATATCCAAAAATTTTAGCTCCAGCCATTTTCTGATTTCGATTTTTAGCGTTTCATTCATTTTTTGTCTGAAATTGTTCGTGTTTGTAGCTCGTGTGATAACCGTCGTCATCTCTCTTATATATCGTTTCATCTTTGTGCATGCCACCTGGAATGAGACCGCTCTGCCTCTGAGTATTTCCAGTTTTTTAACGTCGAAAAGGTCTCCATTTGCCGTTTTCAAAAAATATTCGCATTCTTTTTTGAAATTTTCCCATTTGTCTTTGGGTACACTAACTGTGCCTTCTGCTGTGTCTAGACACATTCCTAAAAATATTTGCTTCTTCTTCGGTGTAAAATTGCATTTATCAAGTGCTAATACTCCGCCTGCGGCCAGAATTAGTAGAACCCCCAATATACAGTTTCTTGGTGTGGCTTCTTCCCCATTTAAACTTAGATCATCATCTAGGTATATCCTGTCATCCAGATACAGTGCTGTTTTGATGCCAAATTTTCTTGCATAATTTACAGTAACCATGTTGATCCTTTGAAACGCACCTGGGCTTTTTGGTACACCAAACGGAAGCCCCCTGTATTTAAACACCCATTCTTCAAATTTGAATGCTGTTAGACCTCGGCTTTCTTTATTTAATTTGACCAGATGGAAGCCCCGTCTGTCATCGAGTTTCGTGATGTATTCATGCCGTTTTATTACATCTAAAATGTTTAGCAGTCCTTCCAAAACGCATGGGGTCGAACCTGTCTCAATGTGTTTAATTATACCCCCATCGAAACACATTCTTGGTTTTTTCTGCATTGAAGCCAGAATGAGTGGAGTGACTAGGTCTACTTCCGTGTCAATGTTTTCCACCAACAAGATCGTATTGGTCCGTAGCCATTTTTCCAGCGTTTTGATAATAAAATTCCTGTGTGGCTTGAGTGCTTCACTGTTATTTTTCATTATTATTCTGGAAGGTATTTCATCTTTGCGCCAAATTATCGGTATTTCCTTCGTTCTTTTGTACCATCGCGTAAAATTCTTGTCTTCATCCAGATTGTTGAATTCTTTCTTATCCCTTTTACATAATCTCGCTCTCTCCTTCCATATTTTGGCCTTTTTTCTTTCCAGCCTTCTTTCTTCAGTAATCGTAACACTGTTTTCGTTTTTAAATATATTTTCACAATTCTCTTTATGTTTGACCGTTTTCGTGCTAATTTTACCTTTTTTGTGATAATCTTTAGCGTCTCGTTTTTGAATAGGTGAAATGTTCTCAAATAAATCTACTCCACCATGTAAATCATTGTAGATTACATGTTGGTTCCATTCCCCTTCTATTTTATTTATCATTATGCGAGTGACTTCCAGAAAATGTGAGTATATTCCCGCATAGAAGTCGTCCTCGTGCCTAAAATAGATATCATTCCAGCTAGGTTCAATGTTGTTTTCTAAGATATCATGAAATTTTTCGAAGTATTCCCATGATTTTTTAACCCACTGGTGATGAAAAAATGGTCCTATAATTTCCCCTTTTTCTGTTAATACTATTGCGCCATTAAAATTAATTGGTCTTACCGCTGGTGGTACCAGGCTCGGAAGACATAAAAAATCTAGTTCCCATTTATCCTGTTGCATTTGCATGCAAACGCATCTCGTTTCTGGAATATAATATGTTTGTTCATTCCATAGTTTATTTCCTTCATACATCGTGTGGTTGCAAACACAGTTTCCCGTAAGATCATCTAGCTCTAGACTCCTTTTCGTCCATTCTTTCCATTTAACGATATTCACCTTTTTTGATTTTATTTTCATTTTTATTCAATATTTCAACACGTTTCGGCACCCGAAATTAAAAGTGTCTGAAGTTAACTTTATTTTATACAGCTGTATTATTTCCACTACGACCTCCTATTCATTCAATTCGCAAATTCTCGGACCCTAGCTCCTTTCCGATGTTGACAATTTATGACTCCGATGTTTTTGTTCCGTTTTAGTTTTTATTTTCCGTTTTGCACCATATTTCTCAAATTGCATACCGAAACCTCGGTTTGATAATACAGTGTCATGTTTTGAAAGGCTATGCAGATAATTTGGAGGGCAGTGTGAGTTATGGTAGTATGGATGGGCAATATGGTGTTTTTTAGAAAAGCAATTTGTACATATTGTACGGAAATTTGTTTCGTAGGAAACGGCAGGTATTCATGTTTTTCTTTGAGAGAAGCTTTCTTCTTGTATTATCGCAGTGTTCTTTGTTGCTTTTCCATCCCATTTTTTGATTCCAGCGTGTATGACTTTTGTTGGCTTTCCATGTGTACATTTATTTCGACAGGCCTTAATAATTATTTTAATTTTTTATATTTTAATTTTATATTTGCCTACTCCCCTAGGTCATTATTGAAAGACCCATTATTTCTACATTTTATAGCATTCATATATTTTATGTAGTTTACATATTACAAAATTTTCCTACTCCCCTAGGTCATTTGCGAAGACAGGACCCATTTAATGTTTTGTAACCATACCGTATAAAAATTAATTTTACCTAGTTTTTTGACGTGTTTTTTGTATCTTGTTGTCAGTTTTTTCCCGTCTTTCCTCTTTTCTTTTTGCCCGACGATGCTCCTTTCTCACTTAATTTTCGATTAATCCAACCGCTCAGTTCTGGTCTCCTGGTACTTAGGGAAAATTTCGCTCGATCCAGATCACCACGATCTTCCATCGTTTCTTTTTTCTGGATTTTGCTTCTCATCGGAATTTTCTTGATTTTCTGCGTGGTGTTGCTAATCTGTGGTTCCAGAATTCTTCGTTTTTTGGTGTTTTCCGATTCTTGATCCGTATCTTCAATAGATTCGCTAAAAGAATTTTCGTCTTCTTGGTCCGTCATTTCCCGTGTACTTTGTGACCATGTTTGCGCATTGGCTGATTTCTTGATTGGTATGACATTCTCCCTTCTGCTCGCTTTCGATTTTGACGCTAGAAAAAATATTTTGGCTATTTTTTTCCCCGAGAAAAACCTCCGGATTTTCATTCCGTCGGGTTTTTCTATCATTTTAGTTTTGGCTTACCTAGTTCCGTGATCTGTAATTTTTTGTCCTCGGTACTTCGCTTCGATGATAGTCCTGACGTGCCCGCAATTTGGGTTGGATCACTCGTTGTTTTGACCAGAGCTCTGATTTCTAAAGACAACGTAAATTATTTTACGGAAAAAAGACATTTTATTAATATCTTACCTTTTGGTACTTTTTTAACTCTCCCCTCGATCTTTTTCATTTTGCTGGCTTCCATCGTTTTTTGGTTGACTTTGTCGATCGTCCTTTCCGCAAAAGCATCTACTGAATCTTCATAGTTTTCCTCCCATCTAAAATGTTCCTGGATGTTAGTCTGTTTAATCCATTTAAAGTTAAATCGGTTTCGGAATCCTTGTTGGTCACTGGAATGCTTAATGATATTTTGTACATACATGTCGATGTCACTTCTTTCACAAATATTTTCCCATGTCAATGTGTTTTCGGGCAAAAATTGCTTGAAGAATTCGACTGCTTCGCCAATTTTGATGACTTTCTTGACCCCACCAATTTGTTTGGTCATTTTCTTTGCAAACGACATGTTCATCATATCCATGTCACTTAACATGCCAATCATGCACATGACGGTATCTAGTAAAGTTTCCTTTGAAATCATACCCATCTTGACCGTCAGCGTGGCACGTAATTCCAATACCAAGAAATTGTAACATTGCATGCTTTCCAGTCTCCTTTTTCCTTCTTTTAATTCTGCCGTTTGCCACCATCTATGCATTTCTTTGCTGTCCGTTTTGACTTTGACATTTGTGCAAAACTGTTTGACCGTGTTTGAAAATTCAGATAGCAGGATATCTTCCCATGACCTTGGATTGAATAATACTTTGACTATTCTGTCCTTAATTGCATCGCCATTGAACCATGCCAGCATACTTCTGTGGTTTTGATGAATGATCTTCCTATTTTGGAGTGTAGCAAAGTCCCATCTGCGTCCATTATTAATATTCTCCGTTCTTAATTTCTGAATTTCTTCGCTGAGAAATTTAATTTCTCCACTCTGTTGAATCGATCTGACTGTCAATTCCCTTTTTGTCCATTCTTCCAGATCCGGATCCGATGTCGTGCTGTCCGCCTCCGATTCTGATGCCATTTGCATTGAGCTACCTACCACTTCGTATGGAGGGCTGCGAATATCGTCCATATCCGATCCGGATTGTGTATCCGAAAATCGACCTTCCAGTTCCAGGTGTTTTGTATCCGTGGAGGTGACCGTAACCGCGTCTTCCGTGATTTCCTGTTCCTGGTTATCAGCTGTGTCATCAGTTGCTCTCTCGCCGTCTTGCTCCATCATTTCTTGGATTTCTTCCGTTTCCAAAACCGGACTCTGGAAATCCGCATTTTGTAAATCTTCGTTTTCCGTGGCCTCATTTGTGACTCCGCTGCGCAAGGTAGGGCCCCTGTAAATTTCCTCACCCGTCTCTGTTTCCGTGTTGCGTTTCTGCATTTCCAATTGGATTTCGACGTTTATTTGTAACTGTTCTTGATAGTTTTCGAAATGCCCTTTTCCAGTATCCGCATAGCTTTGAATGTCAGTTTGCCATGAGAACGTATTCCTCTCTAGAAATTCTCTGAAAATTTCTCTCTCCTGTTCATCTTCCATTTTGGTTTGTAACAAAAATCTATTCATGTCCTCTGAATTATTATTTTGATTATTCGTGTTAACAACCTCAGTTTACGACATTTTCAAATTTTAGACCCGTTTTGCGTTTTATAACATTCTTAGTTTCTAACCCGTTATAAGATAAATTACCTATGATTGAGTTGTACGCCTTTACCCATGAACCGTCATTCATTTTTTCTCTCCAGTTTCCTTCTTTTTTCAGGCTTAAAATTGTCTCGGCAATTTTACGAACTTCTTGGGGCAAGGTTTTCCCGCGTTTCTTCTTGATATTCGACATTTCTGACATGACTTTCCCAGATTAATTGTCTTAAAGAAATTTGTTATTTTCCGTTAGAAATTCCCATATTTTCATCTTTAATAATAATTGGCAGTTGGATTGCGAATACGTGTCATAATGGCAATGTTTGCAGAGAACATGTTGAAAAACACTTAAATGTACATATTTTTACAGTGAAGTTATTTAGAAGCGTGTATCAGATGGTATAAATGTTTTCAGTTGACATTTATTCGATGTCCCCATTTTGTACCATTATCGTCCATCTTTTCCCATCTTTCTTTCCTTTGACAATTTCCAAGTTTTGTCTCTGTAGCTCTTCCCGTTTGAGAAGTTTTTTCCAGAAAATCACAATGTGTGTGTATCTGGTTTTAATCGAGCCATCCAACCATTCATCTTTTAGGTACAAGCTTTGTGAAATCTTTTCTGCTTCAATACAGATATTAACGAATTGTTGAAAAGATTCCGCCTTATCAAGAGTTTTGCACCTCTTAAGCATTTCCTGTCTGTCTGGCATCGCAAAAGCCTCTGCGTTGACATATTCTCGTATGGCTTGATATAATTTTTCATCATTTCCCAGATTTGGTTTTTCTGTGAATCGCTTTTTGTAATACATGTGTTTGTCGTTCGCAATGCCCGGGAATTTGGCCGTAATTTCCTCTTTTTTGTTTAAACTCATTGTGAGCTCCAACCTAATTGCCGTTTTCCATGTTTGCATGTACTCCTGAATCGCCTCGTCCGCTTTCGATAATTGCATTGTTATTATCTCGCCCGTCTTTTGTAATTCTTCCTGATACAGCATTTGTATCCACCTGTTTTCGCTTTTTTCACTTTTTGGAAAATCCAAAGTGCCTGATTGATCAATCCAATATCCCGCTTCAATGCTTAATTGGCCTTTGCCATTTCTTGCTAGCCAATTTTCCAGTGATTCATCTTTTTCCGAATTGTGATTGCCCATTTGTTTTACACATTTTGCAATTTCAACCGACGTTCCATTGATGTTCGAAATTGTATCTTTCTGATTAACAATCCCCAGTGTCTCCCCGGATAGGAAATTTTCCCTCGGAAAGCATGTGGGAAACCATACATTTCTTAAAATACCTTTTTCGTCAAAATCAATGTTTTCAATCATTGGATATCTCGTTTTTTCGATGGTTCTGCAATCTTGTGTCTTTTCAATTTTCGTGTAAAATTTTGTCATTTCTATGATTTCTTTCGCATTATTTAGCATGACATTTCTTCTCACATTGTTGCTTTCTACTTTCCTGTTCGTCATCCCGTATCTGTTATAAGAGAATCGGCTTTCGTCTTTTTTCTGCCAGAAAGTAATGTTTCCTAATTAAATATTTGTGAATTAATTTTACCGAGGGAAAATTTTAGTGATTTACCTGTGTCTGCGATATTATTCCAAAAATATTCATCGCCTTTCAGTGGGACTAGATATGTTCTGTACGGCACGTGTTTATCGTTGCTGAGTGTAGCTATTTGCAGAAAAGTCCCATTCATTCGGTTTGCACATGTTTTCCATTTGTATACATTTTCTTCCTCACCTTGCCAGTCCAATTTTTTTCTTGTTATAATGTCCCGTCGTAAACTCTCTTCTCTGTAGCATCGTGTGTGTGAGAGCAGTATTGGCCTTTCCAATAAATCTATATATTTTTTCTTACCCATTTTCCCATTCAGCTTTCTTTTGACAAATTCTGGAATTTCTCTCTGTAACAGCATTGTAGCTCGGAGCCATTTGCCCGGTGTTCTGGGGCCTGTCGAGAACCAATTTATCTCGATGCCCATCTTTGCCAGTTTATTTGTGAATTGAATCATTTTCAGTTCAGTGGTAAGTGCTAGATTATCCATAATGATCTGGTTTTTTCTTTCCCATCTTTCTTTTGGAGACCATCTACCTTTGTCTAGGTTATTCATCTTGAGTTTGAAATTGCCAATTTTTGTGCTTTCACTATTCAAGTCTGCAATGTCATCCATAATCTGGTTTTTCGTGATCTTGTCTATTTTTCCTTGTATCGTGAAATTCTAAATAATTTTTGTTAATGTTAAATACCTTTACGTATTTATTTTAAATGTGAATTTCTGAGTTATTTTTCCTCATTTTACCTCTGCATTTAGAGTTTTGGGTTTTTTGTCGTCTTCCATATTGACCATAAACATAAATGCAAATTCCAACCTCGTATACGCGTTTGAATTGCTGATATTTCTATCATCCTCCAAGCGATTTTCTTTCCCCATAGTCCAATTTTTGACAAATGACTCCATTTGGACCCAAAGCATGTATTTCATGTCTATTTTTGTGTCTTTATCCGGTGTCATGTACATTAGAGTTTTCTCCGTTTCCAGTTGATCCCGAAACGGCATTGTTTCCTCTTCATAGAATTCTGGGCAGAAGAAACCTTGCAATTCTTTAAGATTGAGAAATGAAGCCCCTTGTTCCGATTTTGTCCAGTTACTTTGAAACCATTTTGTTCTGAATTCATCAATTATTGTCCCTTTTTCATCATAGTATGGGGTTATTTGCTCCATTTTGACTAGGCATTGTGTGGTTGATAATCTTTTGAGTCTGTGCACGTATTTGCCCCATCTCTGCGATAGATCGTAATTTGCTGAAATGAGGATTTCATATATTTTGATATACGTTTCTCGACTCTCATTTTCCGAAATCGACGTGAATTCAGTCGAGATCTGGATCAAGTTTTGTTCCACACTTTCCCCCTGAGCTATTATCTGGCATAAATCGAATAATCTTTCCAGATTGGCATAATCGTCGTTGATTCTTGTCTCCGCCGTTTTTCTTTTATTTATATGATGGTTTTTTGGTTCTTCGTTGCCCTTGTCACTGATTTGAATGTCCTTCGCGAATTCTTTGTATTTTATATCATCCCCTGACTGTATAAAATTGTTGATATTGGATTTCAGTTTTACCGCATGTTTCGTACATTTGTATGTGTTTTTTAATTTAAAGTTATGGCATTGCTCGTTCTTATCACCAATACATTTGCGAAATTGAAATAAATCTTTCTGCGTTTTCCATTCTACAGGATTGTGTACAAAATACGATTTCTTTGTCCAATCTTCAACTTTGATGTGGCTGTTCCATATTTCGGATGCAATAATGTTCCAGCCATATAAACCTTTACTTTGTTTTAAGTTTGTTTTGCTTGTGATCTCCTCCCATGTGAGCCATTCTGTGCAGTGGTCCGGATGTGTGTATATTGGTTCCCTTTTTTCTAGTTCTAAATAGTGGCATAATATTAATTCATGTTGGATAATTTAAATTTCTAAAAACCTGTGATGACCGCTCTCCAATCTTTGTCTTTTTGCATTGAAGGTATTTGTTCCGCTAAATCCTGTGGCTCATTTTGCATCAGCTCAATCCATTTGTAGACTTCATTTCTACTTTCTGTCATTAATTCTCCCATGAGCTCTGCCATTTTGATTTCCTGCCATCGATTTTCTCGCGCCACATTATTCGTTTGGAAATTTTCAATTTGTTCCGTTTTGATTGGGGTCATTACATATTTTCCGTTCCACTCAAATCCGCTTCGTTCTTTAATCTTCTTGATTTCTTGCGTATCCGTAATCCATTTGCCATGTTGTCTCGCAATTATTGTGAGGATTCTGATATCATATTAATTATATTTAAACGCAATATATATTACCTTCGTATACTCGTATCTTTGATGTAATGTATAAGATCTTGTTTTTTCCATGACATAATATGGTCTTCATAATATTTTGCCACCATAATTGACGTATTTAAGATTGGCGCCATATAGTTTTCCCAACCTATATTTTGGCCTATTTTTATCGATATCGGGCTGATTTCGTACTTTGTCTTGATGTCTGAGGCCTTGATTTCCCAGAATTTTATTGCATCATTTTTTTCAAAATTTCCTATCCAATTTCTGGATCCTCTTTCTTCCAGGTCTCGAATTTTCCGAATCGGTATGCCATTCTTGATCCGACTTTTCTCTCCTTCTTGAATAGAATTAATTATTTTTTCTGCAAGCTTGTCCCATATCTTGTATCTCCTTTTTTGCCTGATATCTGGGCCTGATATTGTTGTATTTTGAATGAAAATCATCTTGATTTGTATGCAATGCCCGTCATCAAATGGTTCATACCACTTTTCGATTTTTTGGTGTTTTTCCCAGCCACGAGTATTCATGCCTGTCAGGTTGAAATTTGCATTTTGAGTTTCCTCGTAAATAGAGCGTCTCCGTTCCATTCTTTCTCTGCCATTCTGTGTATTATTCACTTTGTGAGGTCTCCCAATTTAGTTATTGAATCGCAGGTGAAAATATTTCTACCTTAATTGTCAATTTATGTGACATATATTAGCGAGAGACCTGGCCTAATGTCCGTGGATCAGTTTTGTCTTCTTCTTCCCAGATTTCTCTGACCTTGAAGCCATTTTGGGCTGTTTTTCCCGCCACCAGAACTCTTTCTGTCTGTATTAATTTCCACTTTAGCACATTTTTTGTCAGAAAATACGTAATTTTCTTGAGATCTTGCATATCCGTGTCCGTGTGACAAAGTAAATCCCAGAACTTGACTTTGTCTTCCATGATCATTTGGATTTCCACGTAGCAGTAGTTTAATGCTATTTGTTCGTGAAAGATTGACATTTCCGTTTCCGTCCATTTTCCCATTTCACATAGATTGTGTCTTGAATCTTCATTTATCCATTCTAGCAGTAGAATTTTGGATTCCATTATTCCTAAAGGTAAAGGTTTTACCTTCGAAATGTGATTTAACAATTTATTTTACCTGATTCTTGATCTGTGGTTATGGGTATTACCTCCAATCTTTTTAAGGTTTCCATTTGGATTTTCCCTTTATTCTCGATTTTTTCTATGCCCAGACTCCGAGACATTCTGAAAAAATTATTTATTGAGAACATCCGTTATCCACAATCATTCCTATAATTGTTTACTAAGTACATCTTGTCCTATGTACAAACGGCCCCGTATTCATATCCTGATCATATATTTCCTGTATTAAATAATGACCCAGCGTGTAATAATTTGCCTTCAATAATGACCGTCTCTCATCTAGCAGCTGTCATAGATACTAAATATTGATTAGGGTTTATTTTTGATATTACCTTGTTTTTCTATCAATCCCTTTGGTATCCAATTTCGTCTGTTTAAAACCTGCCGCCTACTTAAAAGCATGAGTCATCTGTATTTGACTAATAGACATATAGTAACCCATTTCTGAATTATAATAATTATAAGGTTTTAATAGTTTTTTCATACCTTTCTTCTCAGGTAAACGATCCTTTCCACTCAGGATAAAGTCCTTCTACTCGGACGCTAGCAAGTACTTGGCATACTAGTTAAATATGGTTAATTTTGACATATTTTTTGAAAAATAAAATTTTGACTATTCCGTCATCCTCAAAAAATGTCGTCTAAGGTGTGTATTTCTCCTTCCATCTGTCAAGGAGGGTGTTCACATAATACTGTGACACTTATGAGATACTAATCTCATACACCACCACATTTCCGAGGTGTTCCATATTATTAATTTCATCTCCCGTCTTAATTCTCTAATTGTCTCTGTTTATAATACTCTAAATTCTCTGATATTGATTTTATAATGTTTTCTACTATTTGGTTATTTATATAGTTAGCTCCCTACTGCCCCCTTGTTTCAGAATTTATCACTTAGGTTTCAGAGTTAGTAATTAACATAGGTTATCGCTACAACCAAGGTTTGGCAAACTTGATACGATTAAGATTTTTTTAAATATTGAAACCCAAGTGGTTTCGGATAATTGCAGATTTGCACGGGTTAAAAATTTTTAACTATCCGTTCGAATCCGTTGGGTGTAAATATTTAAAAATCCGAATCGGATCAGTTTTCCCGAACCCTGACTACAACGCCATTAAGACATCGTGCGGAACACCGCTAAACCCTCGCGTAAGTAAGGACAAAGTAAATGTTGAAATATGAAATTTACTAATGACAGTTAATAGTGTAAAAGAAAGATAGTCGAGGTATAAATTACACCGTAATTATTCGTCAAACCTTTACTGAAATCTTAACTTTCTGGTCCGTTTGGCTGCCTAAAATGTTTTCGCTGTCGCGCGAAAACGCCCAATTTGGATTGTCAGCTCCACGAAAATGTGAAAAATTTGGTCCTCCCTCTGACCGGGGCGCACGTGACGATGGTCTTATCTAACCTGAAGTAGTATATAACGAACACATGGTGTTTCGCGAACCTGCGTTTCGACTGAGTGCTCGGAAACGCCATTTTTAGAAACAGTTATTCGTCTTCTTCCTGTAGACCCGTCCATGACGGTTCTAAACTTAATGTCTCCCCGATTACAAAGTGGTCTAAATAATATAATTTTCGTGAGGTAACCCTATAATATTATAAAAGCTAAGTAATAATAAAATTGCTCAATTTGTGTATTTCTAAAATTTAGTTGATATTAATACACGAACTTATTTGGAGTCCATTACGCAGGTTGTATATTTTATTATGACTCATATGTCATTTCACTACCTTGGAAGACTTATATAACTATCTATAGCTCCGTCAGATGGGGAGGTATTAGGGCGGTTCTGCCTCAGAATTCGCAACGATGCAAATAGACTCACGACGGGGGGGTTGTCATTTATAGTTTGCTTAAATGGTTTACATTTCTCTTCGCTCATGGCTCTCTAGGTTTTTCATCTACCTTCCAGGCACGAAGGGTAGTGAAATGACATATTATTAACCCTAT
>SCLE01034769.1:0-18424 GCA_004367955.1 Bathochordaeus stygius | reverse complement strand
CATTTATCACGTGATTGGCTCGAAATTTTCGAAAAAAAGTCATCGATTAGATTCAGCAAAAAATTTGACCTATTTTGTATATAATATTTACTAATAGGTTATGGCTCAATTGTAAAAAAATTTACTTATCCTCCACGAGTTAAAATATTTTGATGCAGGCCACAAACACTGCGCTGGGAGCAGCCGTTAATATAATTAACGCAGCGTGTGCATGCATACAGATTTACGAACTAGTGGGAAATTTGGGAACCTTGGATACCCCTCAAGAATCCCCACCACCAAAACGCACAAGACGACCGAACAGGTTGCATAACGATTATATCGTTTACGATACATTGCAAGTGTATCAATGTTTTCGCTGAAATCGAGTTTTGTTGTTATGAGGGCCTGTTGTTTAGAGCCCCCCCCCTGTATAGTTTATAATACGCCCTCCCACCCCAAATGGACCCACATTTTCGGCAAAAGTTTTTTCAGAATTTAAATTGATACATTTCGGTGCAAATTGGCACCAAATAAGTTCAATATTAATCGGAGTTACCATTTCAGAATCCGTACTTTTTTGTGACGAAATTTTTTTTTAATACAATTTTACTATCATCCAAATGAACCCAAACTCCCAAATGGACACAGATTTTTGGCAAAAGTTTTTTCAGAATTTAAAATAATTTACTGTATACAGGGGGGGGTACCCTATAAACATCAGTTTTTGACTTCGGTTTTTGTGATTGTAGTTTATAGGGCCCCTTTTGACTAATAACAACACACTTGCTATAAGAACTTTTTTAATGTGTAAAAAAGAGTCGTCAGTCAGGAAAAAAGAGTCGTCAGTCAGGAAAAAAGAGTCGTCAGTCAGGAAAAAAGAGTCGTCGCACAAGGATGTTTTTCGTATTTTCGTTTTTCTATCCTCCCTCCATTTTCTCTCATTTAATTGTCATTATTTTTCTATTGCAGAGAGTATGAACCAGTTGAGTGAGAATAAAACAGAGAATTATGCTTTGTATAGTCAAGCTCTCACTGTGGTAATCTGAGAATATGGCATAGTAACTGCTTGGCGGTTTTTATCGGTACAGTTGACCAGTGATTATTATTCAGTTACGGCTTGTAACATCTGGCACTATATACGAAATATACGATTAACTGCAGCCTTGTAAGTACACTCCACATCTCCAAATGTGACCCTAATGTGTCCAAATGTGACACGTAAGGGATCCTGACTCATTGATTCTGAAGTCCATTCTAGATAGTAATAGACCTCAACCCATCATCATTCGCCCCTGGGACCCTGTACGGCTCGGCTGGCTCTGTACGACTCGTTGGAGAAGTGCATGCGAAATCTGAGGGTATAAGCGGTGCAAAAGGTAATATTACTCCACTTTAGCTGGATGCAGGACATGCAATATTCCAACAAAATGCGGGAAGTTAAAATCATATTCCAATAAATAGCGGTAAGTTAAAATCATGAATACTGATCTTAATCCTAATACTTTGAGTGTCAACATATAGCTGCACCCCAATGCTAATTCAAGGGCAGTGTGACACGCCTGAGTAGCATTATGACAAAAATGCGCCAACAATGTGGGGCAACTGTGAATGATGCAGGTGATGCAATTTGTGGGACGAAATTGGAGAGACGAAATTGGGGTGATTCGAAGCATTAAGAAACAGCTGTAAAATATTCGCAAAACACTGCAAAACACACCCGTAATCTGCAGGTGCTAGTCACACCTACTAATAAAAATATGTGTCTCTGTTGCTCTCAAAACGTGCACCTGCTCGTGGTTATCACTATTTGTTGCATAATATAATGTATACTGCCACCATTTTATCTCATGTAAAATGATGTGCCTTCCTGAGCTACTCCACTGGTCAAATTTTCAGGCCAGTAATGTCTGCTTGATTATACTCGTGTGTCAAATTTTTAGGCTCACTACAGTATCTTTGGGGTTAAACCCTAGCAGCTAATAGCTTTGGGTGCTACATTACGAAATGCAACTGTGATAAACCTCCTAGTTGGCATAATCATCAACCAATTCTTGTATCCCACTCACCAATGCCTCATTAAACACTTCAAGTGTACATTTGTTATCATCGTAATAATACAATTCAAATCCCAATCTCTGCACAAGTCAGTGATTGCAACACTGTTCAGTCATCCGCTAGGTGCTGAAAGAGGTGGCTTGTGAGTTGAGTGTTATTGTTATGAGAATCTGGCGGAGTATCAAATGCTGGAAAAGTCCAACTGGTGAAAAGCTCAACTGTTGAAATATCTCTATGCTACTCACGTCTGTTTCGCAAACTGCCGTAATATATAATTCTTTTGTGGCTACGCCATGATACAAAAAACAGTAGCCAGGGCCGGCTAAAAAGATGTTACCAGAATAAATGAAAGTTGGGGAAATAGGTGCATATATATTTCAAATCCAATCGTCAGTTGCACCAATATCAATTAGGATTGTGATGGGTCAATCTGCCCCCTTCAACCAGAACGCCTTGCCTATATATAATTTGTACGAGTGTGCCGAAATTATTTATACAATAAAAAACGACATATTTTTTCTTTTTCTAACGAGAACGGATTCGCCTGTTGCAAACAAGGAGAGAGCCAAGGAGCTGGATAATATTTAGCTATCGCTATCTAGCGATATATATACAATTCAAAATAAGCAACTGAGTCTGGTGGATCCCTCAATCAATTCTAATATCTACACGTACAATCGGGGGGAAGTTCTTCGTCCAAAGCGTGATATCTGTGCGTGCCTAAAATAGCAAAACTGTCGTTCACAAATAACCATTATTTAAGCCTGACACGCTGCTCGAAAATCACGAGCCGAAAATTGAGCTGTACTCGTACATTAATTACCAGCGGAAATTACCACTGTATAAAGAAGGCAGGGGGGCTATGAACGCCAATCAGTAAGCAACAACTAGAAAAGTCAACTGATGCCAATCAGAAAAGTCAAACGCTAAGTGAGTATTACACCAATGTCCATTCTGGTGAATGATGGCCAACAGCTACTGTAATTTTTACAGTATTTTTACAACTATTGTAATTTTTTCTAATGATGCTAAGCTACCGAACAAGTTGGGGATCAATGGAAAACAATTGTCTTGCGGCTTGGTTTATGCTACCCAGTGATTAAATGTCATATATTAAATAATTAATTAAGGTTGACGAAGGTTACGAAGCTAATATAGACAGTGCCACTAAGACGATATAATCATACCACTGCTATCAACCGTTAAGTCTCCAGTGCACTGTAGTGGCGCACTGATACGCCCACGCTAAGTACGTATTGTTATGTAATAACTCAAGTTGTGATAAAATAAGATACAACTATTTAGTCTGGCGGGGTATTGATTGGCTGGTTCACAGTGCAAGGCGCGTTATCTTGGCTACATCCACGTGAAGCACGTATTGATTAAAGGTATTGATTCAAGGTGACGCGAGATACGATAACTCAAGGTGCAGAATTATCTGCATTAGCTTTACGATAAATTAAGGCACAACAGGCCTCGCTACCACAAAGCTGCTGGGAATCCTCTTGTGCAGGACATGTGAGCCTACTCATCCGCAGCGGTTACTGTACACGGAAGGTGTAGCATACACTGATATTCAAGTGCATTATATAATTTCATATAATTTAGAATATTTATCTGTCTTGCTCTTGAAATCTACAAAGAAGCTGTAAATCTACAAATAAGCTACTGTGCATCTGCATACAACTCGGTATTGCACTAGGAAAGGTGGCTACATAGTAAACCTAGAATAACACTAGCCTGGCTGTTCTTATCTCTACCACCATAAGAGGCATTAAACAATGGTTAATGCAGCGCTTACAAGTGCTAAACGAATGCATGCTTGCAGTAAAGGTCAAACAGCATCGCCTATGGATGTGGATATGGTCGGCAGTCAAGCTAGACGCAATGAGCTGAATAAACTCAGCAGCTTCCAAAGAACAGCTGAGCTAACCGACATGCCCCAAATAGCCAGCAATGATGCTGCTGCAGGGCGACATGAGAATTACATTCCTCCAGTCCAGCTTATGCAGCAGCGGAGGCCGGCGCCGAAAACTAAGCCGAAATCCAATGGGCCTAGATATGAACAACAAAACAATTTTTCGAGCGCTCAAAAGGGTAAGCCATCTGACACTGTGTTATTTGACCATATGGATGCATGTCCTGATAGGGGTAGCGGACGCTGCAGCGGACCCTGCAGCTGCTGCGGCGGTGGCACCGACGGTGGTTGCTGCTGCTGCTGCTGCTGCTGTGGTTTCTGCTGCGGCAGATGTGTCGGGGCCGGTTGTGGCTGCGTTGGTACGGGCTGCTGCCTGGTCGCCTGCGTGGCTGGCTGTGTATTCAGCGAGTGCTGTGATGACTCATACAATGACTCATGCGATGACTCATACAATGACTCGAGCGACTCCCTGACTAACCATGGCCCTGGGTCCAGTAACCAGGATACAAGTAAATGTTTCAATTTAGGTGACGTTAAATCCAGGTCCAATGGCTACAGGGGTCGCTGGAGAGCTCGTTGGAGAGGTGCTGGTCGTGGCGGTCGCGGCGGTCGCGGCTGGAGCCGTGACAATCGTGGTAGCCGTGACAATCAAGGTAGCCGCGAACACCATAACGATTACAGCAATCGAAGCAACGGCTTTGCGCGAGGTTATAAAAGTGGCTACAATCGGAGCAATAATAAATTTTTCCACCAAAATGCTGGAAATAATGTACAACCCGATAACACATTTGCGGCAGGAGGCGCTGGGGAGCCCGCGGCAACATCAATAACTCATCACAATTGGTTTGGTGAAGAAAATTGGATTGGCAACAAGTTTGCATTGCAAAATATGTTAAAATATGAGGTGAAAACCTCTGGTGACCCAGTTGTCAACTTCGGTGATCCTGATAATATGCTCGACTCTAAGGGGATGACCATCAGTGGTGATCTTTATAGAAATGTGATAGTTCCGTCGTCATTGGGCAGTCTCATAGAATGCATTGAGCAGCTTGGAATTATGCCGGACAACGTGGTTTTCAATGAGGATGACTGTGAAAGTATCAATCTTACCAATGATACAACCATTACCAGTCTATTTATAGCAAACATTTGTGATCAGATGGCATTTATGAAATTTGCCAAACACAAATTTGCAACTGATCAACACAAATGTATTACGGCCAGGCTACCTTGGATAAGGGAGGCCTGGTCATTGCTTAGTGACAGCAAATGGCTGCTTGTCTTGCCAACGTGCAGTGAGTTTTGCAAAATGTATGAGATGGCAAGCATTGAATTTCGACATGGTGCTTCTCCGCGAATTGAACTTGAAGAGAGTAGAAATGCCCTTAACAGACAACATGCTGATTCTTTCAGCAGCAGTAGCAGCTGCTTGCCTGTTGGCGAGTTTCCTGAGTTTTACTTTTTCAGTGTAGAAGATATTGCTGGCCACTCATGTAATATGGCAACGAACTGGTTAAGCAAAAATCGAGTGTATGACTCGACTAGCATTCAAAAGGAATACTTTCTAGCTAATAGGGCCAGACACAAAGGAACGCTAAATAGAAAAGGTTTTTTCTTCAAGGCGCCATATGGCAATGGCAAACATAAAAGTCGGTCAGAACTACCGTGCATGGACGACATGTTGTATGACGTCAGTGCATATCATTTCAAATTTACCTCAGTCGAGGAATGCATGGTCAATATTCGAAAAGCTAAATATTCTTGTCTAATAAAATTCTTAAGAATGCGCAATGGTGCTTTACCTGACTACTCTGCGACTGTTTCTTTAACCAAGAGTACTATGGACGAAGCGGGTGATCAATGTTCAGCCGCACTCATTGAAAAGGTCGAGAGTATTGAAAATCAGGCTGCAGCTGCTGTTGTGCTTCAAATGTCTCAAAAATCATGCCTGGGGACGCTGGCAACAGATGTTGAGATACAAAAAGGAACGCTGGATAATCACATAGTTGACTTCCTTGCTCATAAAAGAGAGTTTAATGAATTCAAAATTAAGTATAAAACTAATGAAGATGAAGTTAAGCTGCACAGAGCATCGATTTCGCATGTTGAGAGGATGGTTGCAGACGTTTGCAAGACAACTGAAATGCTGACTTCTGAACAGCAGCTGCACAGAGCACAGCAAATCAATGCCATCAAATGGCAGAAAAAATTGGCCATCAAATTGGATGAGGAATTGAAAGCTATACGGCAAAGAGATGTAAACCTCAAAAACACAGTCAACCTGATAACTGAACTTGGGGAGTGCCATGACGCCAACACTAGGATATTGGCGTCGGAAACTCTGACCAAGGAAAGAAATCCGGGAGGAGTGTTTGATTTTTACGACTATGACTTGACTGTAGCTAAAGCGTTGGATGCGGCGACTACAATGAATGAAGTGAGGAGGAAGCACAATGTACTCCTAACTGAACGTCAAAATCAGGATTTGAAAAAGAACCTGTCCTTCGCTGAATACAACCAAGCACACGAATTTGGGTCGGATTTGATGAAAATCAAAAATAAATATATGGAAGATGACACGGGTGTTGATTATGATTCAGGTAATTTAAATAAAAACATGAAGTCCAATCCGCCTTGCTCAATATACCATCACAAAAGTTTAATAGTTGAGGGTGAAATCATCAGTAGACAAGCGCAAAAGAGCTTAGAAGGCGCCGCTAGGGGCGGAAACAAATTTGAGATGTCACGCCTTTCCAGCTCAGATTTAGAATATAGTACTGCTGGTGACTTTCAATACGCACGCGAAATATCGCTTGCAGGTGAAGTAAATTCCCGCCGATTGTCTGATAACGCCATAATTGTCACCAGCTTAGGTGCTGTTGCAAATTTGAGTACCGATAAAGAATGCAACAAAAAGTTTAACAGCACATATTCAGCAGAAGGTATGATCCATGAAGCTATCACGCAAGACAATGTTGATACGATTGATCTCACTGACATTGGCAGAAAGGAGCAACCAAGTGATGGAAAGTTCTCTACGCCGCAACATTCGAAAACGAGGTCTCAGCATGCTGGAACTTCTTCAGTAGTCAAACTGAATTCTGCCTCGCAATTTGCAAAAAATCTGCCCCGACCACAAGCATCGAAACGGAAACAGGATGAGTCTCTTAACTCACAAGCTAAGGCAATTAAGGAAGCGGATGGTTCCAGCAACAGGTTGAAACTTGTGCCGAAGGATGTTGATATAAATAGTGTAGTAAATGATGGTAACCAGGTGGCTACACTTGTTGTAACTGATGGGCTGGTGGTGCAGCCTAGTGTCGTTTGCAGCCAGTCCAAGATTATCTCGGATTTTCTGTTGGACGATAAATATTTGTCTAGTATTCCGCTACTAAATACAATTAAGAAAAAGAAAAAGGCGAAATTACCGTCTAAATTTACTAGTCGAAAGCTGCTGGGTGAGCCCATTTCTCACCCGCATCACAAGTTGCTTTTCCGTTATATCTGTTGCCTCCTTCCTGACTTGACAGTGCAGGTAATCGACAGTATCCATGCAAATACTGTCAATGAGGTGCTAGCAAGTCAGGATATTCTAGGCAATAAAATAATAAGCGAAATTTTCGAATTGCTAAATAACGTCAAGAAAATACAGCCGGTGGTTACTGACTACGACTGCTTCAGTGAAATTATTTCGAGTGAGGAGTCCAACATTATGCGCATTGCTCTGCCGGAGATAACCTACTGTAATTTGAGCAAGATTCTAAATGTATTCGAACAGAAGGGTATCAACATCCCTAATTTTTGCAACTCGAAGGAACTAGAGGCGCTATTTGTCCGATTTTTAAATATAAATAATGAGGCTATCAAACTGGCGCTAGGTTCTGAACCCCGGCTAAGGCAATCAACGATTGCTGATTCGTTTGCAAAGGGTCTCAACAGTGCCAGTTACGGTTCCCCACGTTCTTACACTGAAAATGTGTTGTTAGGTCAAAGAGGGTGTAAAAGCTCCTTGCAGTTACTTAATACAGTTGATCTGACTATAGATTTGACAGCAGATTCTATTGAAAATAGTGCTGGATGCGTAGGCGTAAATACTGATGGGCTTATCTCTAGCACACAAATTTCAGTAAATGCTGAACCGTTGATAAGTCAGGGGGCCAAACTACCCAATACACCCAATAGCATCGAGATGGGCAGAACTGCAGCAAGCTCAACTGCAACTGCTGCTGACTGGCCAAGCAGCAACTGTAAGTCTAATTTTATACTCAACGGAGCAGAGAATCAATATCTGTCACCTGCTGCGAGATCTGCTGCTGTGAAATCGGGTGAAGGCGCCCCTGAGCAAATAGTATTTCAGAGGAAACCTAACATTTATAACAACACATTTGAGCTCCTGCGGACTGTGAGTACGCCTATTGTTTATGATAGAGACTTTATTAGTGACCAAAAGGATGCTCAATACTCAAAAACTCCCAGTTTTGAGGGGCATCTCTCCAATGCTAGAGCTGAAAAAAGTGAAAAAGTAGAAATGAGTAAATTTGAACTGAACACAATCAAGATTGTTTCAGTAAACTTAAACAATCCGGTGGTTCAGCTGCCGAAGCTGTTTGACACATTCGGTGGGGCTCACATTATTTGCCTGCAGGAGCTCGATTGTAGTCCGGTAATATTTCTTAAGCGACTGTCGTTCCCTAGAAATTACACAGCAGTGATTCATGACCCTGTGCTGATCCATGATTCTCCAAAAATCTTTGCGGCAATTTTAATCCGTAATGATGTCAATTTCACAACGAAGGTGAAATTCACCAAAGCCCCGTTTGTTAGTGTAGCCATAGGGGTTGGCAACGTTGACGGCAAGCAAGTTTGGTTGAATGTCGCCACATTCTATAGAGTTCACTTTGGCTCAGTCAAGGCGAGGGCGCTCGGAATATTTGATCGGACGATGTATCTTAATTTCTTCACGAAAAAGTTTCAGAAAATCATTCTGCTGCAGTCTAAGGTTTTGGGGGTTATATGTGGCGATTTAAACTGCGATTACAAGAACCCAAGACCTCAAGACTGCAAGCAGTTTGCAACTTTTTTTAAGCTAGGTGTCAAAATGTATAAAAATCACAGTTTCAGGTTTACTAACAAACCTAATAAAAAGTGCAGTGTTAATTTAGCTGGCAACAACTCAAATATAGACGTCTTTCTTGTAAATGAGTATTTTCATCAGTCGCCAGCAGCAACTGACATTACAAATAAAACCAAGGTATCAATTCCTACTGTACAGGATCTAAGAGGTGCCACAGGTGGCTCCAGAGAGCAAATTAATTGTAAAAAGATCAATTACGGTATTAAATCCCATGAGGGGAATATATTTGTTGGAAATGACGGACATTGCATATTTGAAGCTGACTTTGAAATTAAAAATATAATTAAGGGTAACCAGGTTACTGCGCTGATACAGAAACTAGCTGAACCAGCAGCTATTCACGATGTGGGACAATTTTACCTCGACAAGCACAGAGATGAACTGCACTCACTATTGACACTGGCAAAGCAAAATTTGGATAATGCGACTAAAGCTACTTGGGTTCCGCCTTATTCAACAGTTCCCTTTTCAAAACGCCTTGTTGAAATAATGGAGGAAGCAATGCTGTTACTTATGCCTCGCGAAATAATCACATTTAACAAACTGGTGCCTTCAGTTAGGCAGTCCTCTGAATCCAAATCAATCTATAACCAAATTATTGAAATCGAGAACTCCAATAACATCTTAAAATTTAGATCGTCTGCGCGAATACCGGCTAAAATGACTGAAACTTTGGGTGAAATGCAAGAAACAATGCAGAAACTGGAGACCCTCAAAGCTGAGCTCAAGAGCCAGATACAGATCGACAGAAGGGCTAATATAAGTAAGTCCATACGGGTTATTTCGCCAACAGGGAATGATATATTCAAAATACACCGAGTTTTCAATAAAGGTGATAAAGAATTATTTGGTGTCAGGCCGAAATTTACAGCTGAGGAGCACAGGCTTCATTTTCTAGAACTGCAAAATAAAACGGCAGTTCCGAGTGGTGATGGAGTCCCCCCTCCTGAATGGAATGATATAAAAACCAAATTAACTGCCAAGAAAATGTATCTATCTGAAGTTGGAAATGATAAATCCAACTCGTTTAGGCACATTCTTGGCAGCATGAAGTCCACCACTAAGGGATTAGATTCGTCAATTAATAAAGTTGTCTTAGGAGCCTGGCCGAAAGATTTAATTTTTTACATGATTGAAATGTTCAAAATAGATATTGGACTGGGTCTGTACCCAGAGCATGATAAATTGAACAAATTAGTTGCAATACCAAAACTAGGCTCCAAAAATAAAGACTCTATTTCTGCAAATCGCATGTTGAGCGTGCCCAGTTTCGCGGCGGGTAGGGATAAATGGTTTGCCGCATGTTTAAGAGACCATTTCGAGTTAAATGAACTTTTTCCGGAGACACAGCATGGTTTCCGTAAGGATCACAGCTGCAACTCTGCAATGGCTGAGGTCCTTATAAACATTTCGAAGTGCCCCCCAGGTTGGGTCGCAATGATTGTAACGGTAGACTGTGCCAATGCGTTTGGCACGGTCCCCCATTACTTGATAAATCTACGGCTCGAAAAGCTGCTTAGCCCTGAACTGGCGCGCTTTGTCAAGACATGGTTATGCAGCCGTAAGGGGACTGTATATGAAGGAGGAGAATACAGCTCCATCTTTGATCTTATCGATTTTGGGGTGCCCCAAGGGGGGGCTCCATCTCCAGTGGTGTTCACGGTGATGTTGGGTGATCTATGTGATCTTATTGATAATGGTGACTTCTATACTAATATCACCATTTTTGCTGATGACGTAATTGGCGTCATATGTCGTCCTTCAATGTCTGAAGCTAGAACTGCAGCGCAGGAGCTAATTGCGAAGATCAATAGCTGGACACAATCACGTGGAATTCACGTGTCTTTCGACAAAACGACCTTCACAGCATTAGGTATATCTCATTGTGAAAATCTTACCGTCGAGGATAAAGTCATTAAGAATTTGCCCTCCATTAAATATCTGGGCCTGAGATTTGACCATGAACTTGACTTCAACGGACAGATGTGTCATATTAAGTTTGCATTTACCCAAATTAGAGCGGTCCTTAATAATATTAAATATAAAGGAGGTGGAACTGACCTTCTTAAACTTGGACGAAGTCTCATATATGGGGTGCTTAACTATGGATTGAATGTGATGCCGCAGTTTAAAAATGAAACGTATAATAAACTATCGCTTCACATTGTTAACATAGTCTGTGATATGTTGGATATAAGGGTTACGGGTGTTCATAGAATCTCCTATGCTAGGATATTTAAGTTATTAAGATGGCCAAGTCCGCAAAATCTACATAAATCAAATGCGTTACTTTTTATAGGAAAAACCCTGAGCCTAGCAAAACCACACAGTGTATATAATAGCTTGTGTGCTCTATTTTTTCAAAATGGCAACCACAGTAAAAGATGGATTTGCAAATCGACCAATGAGAGAGCGGCATCTATTTGCAGCTCTGGTACGCCAGAATTTGACAGTGGAGGTCCTCAAAACCCTATGTGTGTGAAGCAGTTTCCATATTCATGTAGGGGATGGTTCAACGAACTGCCAGGCTTCATTAAAAGATTTCTCGGCACAAAAGTATTCAACACGTTGATTGTGGAGCATTTTAAAATTGCCTGCCCGCATAGAGTGGGCAAAATTAATTGTGGCTTCTGCAAGGCCAACCGAAATATTATCCAAAATGCAACTAAAGATCGGATTGTAATGTCTAGCTCTGGTTTTGGTGTTGTGGCTCGTGTCATTGCCAATGGAGATAGCAAGCTCACATTCAGCAGACTCAACCTGATACAAAATCATCTTTTAGAGGTAATTAGAAGTCAATATATATGACTGTAAAGCTTATTCAACAATTAATTCTGACTGTTGCGATACACCACTAAGCACAAACCTGAGCTACTGGGTTATCTTATAATATGCAGAAGTTTGTCGGAGAATATTCCGTAATTACTCAAAAGCGGGATCGGAGATTGTTCCGAAAATATTGTTCCGAAAATATTGTGAATGAAATCCTATCCACAGCAAGGTAGCTTGATATACATGATAGCGAAACAGTCCTAAATAGTGAAGCAGAATCTAACTGGTTCCTGAGCGCGGGTAGGATACTTAATTCAATTGGTAACCAAAATTTTCTAACTATGATCACTCTATTTGCAGCAGGCCAAATTTGTAGTCACTACAAATTGCTACCCAAAGTGAAATAGGGTACACTGCGAAATTGCCGCCGATGCAGTTCTGTATTAGGCGCAACTCTAATTGGCAACTATTGACTTTAGAATTATAGTTTCAAAATCTATTCAAGTAAGTCAAATATGAATAAGTGGCCCAGATGGCTGGCGGTGTGTTGAGATATTGAAAGGGGAATGTTTTTAAATTTGTGTTCAGGAAAACACGTGTTGTTGCGCATGATATCAAATACCTGCTCTAGATTCGCTGGCAAATCCAACGGAAACAACAACGTCATAAAGGAGCTCAATTAAAAGGGGGCAAAATAATTCACGCATCCAAAGACGAGATAGAGATTAATTGCCACCACGAAACTACAGAGAATAAGAATGGCGGAAACTTCAAAGGTAACTTCTCTATAAATGTTCAAATGGGCCGAATTAATTTATCGTAACGGGCTGAATTAATTTATCGTAACGGGGTTTTTTAGGCGCCCTGAGTCTGGATTTTGCATATAGATCTAGTTTGCTTACGTCCGAAACTTGGGACGGCCTTTTGAGTAATTATGTTCAAGTCCAGGTATGCTGGGTCCAGGTCTGGGTTATCTTATAATATGCAGAAGTTTTTCGGAGAATATTCCGTAATTACTCAAAAGCGGGATCGGAGATTGTTCCGAAAATACTGTTCCGAAAATATTGTTAATGAAATCCTATCCACAGCAAGGTAGCTTGATATACAAATAGCGAAACCTTGCAAATTCTCACACTTCGATTCTAGTAGAATTAGCTCTGTGTGATGGGTTATGAGGGCCCGTTAAATTTACGCTGGGCTGCCAACGTCATCAAAGTTCCGAGAAATCCGACAATGTGTTAGGCTTGTAGCTAACAAGCTTTCACTAAAAATTAAAATTACAGAGCCGTGCCTACATTGTAGCACCTTTGGGGTAACACACTTGAAAAACAGCCTTGGCCTACAAGAAAATCACCTTTCAAGATATGTACGACTACCACGCTAAATTGACAGCAATTGGAAGAGTGCCTGTATTTCTTCGCTCGTCGCGGCGCCTCGGGATCCAGGTTTGGGGTATTTTATCAAAAGTTCCCCAAAATCACATAATCTCAGCTGGGGGTTATAAATATTAAAACGTCGACCTCTGTCTCTTGAAATAGGATAGGGTTCTCCATAAAATTATGTTTAAATATTCGTACCCTAGAATAGGATGGGTCCTTAGTATTGCTTGTCTAAAAATGAATTCAGTATCAATCTACACGAATCAGCACCCATTGTGAGCCCCCTGCGATAAGGATTCGGAACAGTACGATTATGGAAATCCGATCGGATGCTGTGGACATTTCCAGAACTATAACGGATGTCACAATTTCGCTAGTGAAATGCTCTAACGCTACAGAGCCTTACGACCTAATATTGGCTGAGATAACAGATGTACATGAAACTCTGTTTGGACTAAAGCAATTTCTAAACAGACGATATGAGACGATAAAACGGGACAATAATTGCAAGATAAAACTATGTCCGAAAATAACTAGTGAAAGAAAGTTCGCTGTTATACCCTCCGATGGATATGAGGCGGACGCCGAATTCGAGCCTGCTAATACGTGCCTATGCTGCAGGTGCTACAAGTGTTTTTCGAAAGGAATCATGAATGATCAACAAATAGACATGTTTTTGATTAAAATGGACAGGCCAGCCCCACTTCGGGTCAAAGAAGGACGGCTCTGCTTTATTAAAAAATACTTCGATTCGGCCAGAGGAAACGGACCAATCATATACCGCGTGGAAAATCTGAATGATGAATTTCCTGGTAATCATACTGTAATTCTGAAAAGATGTTCGGACTCGCTAAAGGTAACTCTAATATGGGGTTTTTTGGTTTCGTGGGTTCGGGGTTCTCATAACTTTGATGCATATTTAAGGCTGACATAATTGTGCCCACGTTCAACCTACAGGGAATATTGTCGATAATTGCGCTGGCTTCTGAAAGTGAATGGCTTCTTAGCTCAACCAATATATCTACGTTTTATGAAACAATTGAGAGAGGATTCTACAGACTTATACAGAGTCTGATTGAGGACTACAAACGAGCTAGTATCAGAAGAGACATACTGGTTTCCAACGAAGCCTATAATGAGGGTGCAACTAGCATTAAATGGGCACTAAATGACTGCTTCCCCGAATTGGAGATTGTCAAGCGACGAATAAAGTCAAGTGTAAGTCATCCGTATTAGGTTAAGTCGGTTTGCGGTTCGCTCCGTATATGCGTCCCCTGATATATTCTTAGATGCAGTGCGAGGCCACCAATCCGTAATTTTGGTCCTGAGGGTCCTAAATGGGTCCGACATAATCCGGAGTATTCCGGTTTATTCCGATGAATTCCGATGTGTTCTACTCTCTTAAAAATGTAGGAACTACGCTAGAATAATTTACTGATTCACATACGGAGGTCGCTGCCGTTGGGCTCCTGGGGGATATCAAAACCTACGAACAATCTAAACTATATTTTAGGCAGCTAATATGTACCCCCCTGCCAAAACTGCATGGGAGGATCGCAAGGGAAACGATTGGCTCTCCCATCACGTGAGATTTGATATAACATGTGGGTATTTTGAAAGTCCGTCATATGCAAAGCTATTTGGCAGAATAGCCAAATCAGCAAACCAAATGTGCGTTATAAAGGCTTTTCGAAAAACGGCAAAACTTCTTGAAGACGAAAGCTTTACGGTCCATGGTTCGTTTATGCGCGTCAAAATCTATCGAAGCCCACTGCCCTCCAAAGCGGAAGACTTCCGCCCCCAATATGACGTCAACAAAATGTTGAAATTCTCCAAAAGCTATGAAAAGAATAGCCCGTTCTTCACAAAGCTTACTCAAAATTCACGAAGATATTTTGAGTGAAGCTGCTGCTTAAGGAAATGATCGAGAGTTCTTGAATAGTGCTGTTTCTTGGGCCCCTTTAAATATCAGTATTAACCTAATCTGAAGGAGCAATAATGAATAATTAGTATAGTCAACAATATCTAATTGATCAAAATAAAGACATCAATTGACAGCTGTCAATGATTTGCAATCTACTATGATTGGCCGCTCGTGTAGACTGCCCGTGGTTGCTATAATTGGCGAGCCGCTAATGTATCTTTTCTAGTCATCTATTTTTTGACACACTTTAATACTCTGTATAGTATTAATTACGTTTAACTAATACTCGCAATACAGATCTAATAAATTATTTTGACTAATCTCGCCAATATTGTCTAGCCACGCATTGCGGAGCCACGGGGAGGGTAGTCCATTCACGCGGACTACACTCGCTGTGACTCAGTATCAGTATCATGAGGCAAAGTTGTGTTGTACGTCTAAAAATATGAGTCATGGCATGATCTAATATCCGGAATATGAGTCATGGCGTTGGCTAATATCCGATATAAATCGAAACTTCGGATATTCCGGATATATGGGTATCCGGATGTCTTTGGATTATAAATTTCCGGATGTGTAATATCCGGATATCCAATATCTCTGTCTGTTGGAGTCCGCCATTTTGGTTACCCTTGGTCAAAAGAGTATACTTCTATCGTAAATGATATTTAGCTATTGGACTGGGAACTGTAAATGACGTTATTCTCAAATCGCAGTTTCATGTATATGAAGTGGATGAAGCCGAGTGCAAAAATTATGTATTATGCACGGATTTCATGCGATGGAGAAACAACAACAACAGGAAAATAAATGTGTTAAATATTGCTCCAGACTACATTCTAGCCACACTTGTTGTTGGTGGCAGTGGCTTTGTGATTGAGAAGACTAGGATAACTATTACTGGATGCAAAAAGAGACGAATCTCGGAGGTATAATTTTATAAATCTTTAGAATTTATAATGTCCTGTAATCTGAATCAGAATTTGAATTTAAGCTCTCGTGAGATTTGTGCCCTAACGCGTAATTTAGAGTGCTCAATCGCGTAGGTTATATAACTTCTTTACCTAGCTATCACCTGTGCGAGCGAGTATAGGTGGCAATCCTGCTAACAAAGACGTAGGCACGGTTGCTCTGCCATCAGTGAAACCAGGAAATGATATGTCTGGATTGGCGGATGGGGATGACACCAGCTATTTGTCGGATTTGAATGATACGGTTGAAGACTGTGAGATAGACTTTGAAATGGCAGCTCAAGATAATTACTGCTCGATTTATGGGGGACTCGCGATGGTTATGTCCAAATACAGAGTCTCTGAAGAAGATGGGGAACTAATTGAAAGCCTCAGTTTCAGACTTTTCTCACAACATCTCACGACCAGATATTTTGAGGATCTTCTTCACAGAACACCTGTAAATCCCGACCTCCCTGAAGAGTTCCTGGCTGACATTAAAGACAAACTGAGAGCAATAAATGCAATTGGTGAAGTTTTATGTCCACCTGTTGATGTTGGCTGTACGCATAACAAAAACCTAATTAGGGCTTCGAAACTAATTAAAAACTCTAGGGAGTTAATTTGGGAATTTATTTCGAAATCCAGGAAAATGTGTAACGATGCAATAAACGATATGTCGAAATAGCGCTCCCTGCTGTTAGCCAGCTGAATACCACGAAATATTACGTTCTTATATGCACCTGTCAATAATAGTATACTCGGTTATACATTTTGAAACTTTACTTGCCTCCAACCATTATTTTTATCTTCAGTAAGACTGAATAATATGTCTGTAGTTCTGACAATCTCCTCAATTAAATTAAATACATCTAACTGAGTTTCTAGGATGACCATTCATGACGAGTTTGCAAGAATGATAGGCTGTATAGAGCGTGTGCCTCACACTGTAGAACCTAATATGTTCCTTGAATGGTGGGACAAGAATTCCACCGACATGTTCTATTTCAACCGTGAGCTCAAGGTATTAGCAAGTAACTTCACGATCTGGAACAATAGAGTCATTAATATGAATGCAAAAAGGGACAAATCTTCCAGGTATAAATTTGAATTATCCAAACTCAACTGGGAGAAGGCCAGGATCACTGAGAGGTTTATTGCGATTGTGAAAAGACAGGCTGACTACAGGGATGGAGAGATTGATGGGATAGGCAAGGCTGAGAATGGCAGTGAATGTTCAAGTATTGATGTGTGCCTAAAATCTCTACATCTTGACACTGAATAATAATAAATGACCTCACTCCAAATCAATCTGTGTTATTGCCCTATGCGCAGGCTATGAAGTATTGGGTTAAAAGTTTCTTTGAGAATTTTTTGAATTTTTTAAAAATTTGAATGAATAGAAATCTGAGTGGGGTATCCATCTATTAAAGCAACTGATTTTCATAAGTTATGAACACAAAAACATTTTGATTTGGTGTTTTGCACTCTGATGGAGCTGAGACTGAAGCTGATGTGGTGCTGCTGTGTTGCGGCTGCTGTTGAAATGATAATGGTGAATGTGGTGTTGGAAATGAGACTGGCTGCTTTTTGCAAAGACGTCCACGTGCAGAAAGAATATGAATGAGTGCGGTTTTCGTCTGGTGTATAATTGTGCAATTATGTAATTCTGTGACCTTCTGTTGTGCAAGTTTTTTTGGCTGCCTATTCTGGCCTGCCTTGTTCTGTCTGCTGTGGCTTGCTGACATGCTGCTGGTGTGGCACAGTTGCTCAGTGTGTCACTTACTGTACTACATAGGGCATGCCCTACTGTACTACATAGGGCATGTTTATGCCCTGCGGTACCCTATGTAGTGTCAGCTATTATTTTTATTTAACAATCTACATGAGTCAAAATGTGGGGCTGAGCTGCTAAACTTGTCCAACCATGGTCTTGACAGCAGTGCGGTCCGTTCAATGATTATTCTCGTCATTGGAATACATATGGTTCATGTATAAATTGAAATGTAATTACTGGTCATGGGGTGACCACCCTAGTGATCTAATTATTGCGTTTCTACTCACACACCTGATTGAGGTTGTGTTCTTAACTGTATCAACACGGTACATTTATGTCTTCATAACGCTTAAACCGATTGGGATGTGGGTTTCTAGCTAAGTCTTCTGTTTTTTGTCTGTATAGCAAATAAAGAAGCAGTGTTGAAGGAAAAAAATGCTTAACCCTAAGGGAGTATATCTCAAAAGTACATTTGCGGTGCACTATGGGCCTGTGAAAAATATAAATGGCAGACAGGAAATAATCTGCCATTT
>SCLE01033645.1:0-76566 GCA_004367955.1 Bathochordaeus stygius | reverse complement strand
TTTTTCATAGAAAACTCCTGATAATAGTCTATTAGAATTTTCTACTTTTAACTTGAGTTATTTTTCGGGGGGATTACATAGTACTCACTAAGTCCAACTCCTTCTTAGCAGTTTATAACTAGATTAAGTTAGCTTTATCCCTAGCCACTCTCTGTTTTATAAACCTGACTTCTACTAAGAGTCAGTCGATAATTCACTACTAGCACTTTCAAACAACTTTTCATATTCTCTTACCACCAAACCATCAACATAAGTCGATGAGAACAAACTTTTTACCCGCTCAAAGGCCTGCTTGCCAAGCTGTTCAACAAACTCTGGATCTAAAAACAATAGTCTCATTGCTTGGTACAAAGATTCGATGGATTTCACATCAACAATAAGTCCCGTTTCTTTATCTTTGATGGCGTCTTCTAGACCATAAATTTTACTCCCTATCGTAGGAGTTCTCATAGCAGCAGCTTCTAGAACAACAGTCCCAAACCCCTCCCGGTAACTAGGTAAAACCATCACGTTTGATATAGCTAAATATTTTTCAGGGCAACTGACAAGGCCTGTGAAGTGTATTGAATTTGTCATGGATATATCTAACGAATTAATATAACTTTGCGTATCATCCTCCACTGGCCCCGCTATGATAAGGTGTATATCCTCAAAACTTTCTCTAAGTCTAGAAAACGCAGAAATCAATTCTCTGATCCCTTTATCAAAAGTAACCCGTCCCAAGAATAGAAATACAAATGAATTAAGTGGTATCCCTAAAGACTCCCTATCATTGCTCGATTGCATAGCAAATTTATCAAAATCAAAACGTTCTAAATCGACCCCAGCTACTGAACCTGATCCAACACATTTAATATCTGCTCTTTTACCTATACCATGTTTATGTAAATATTTTAATTGACTAGGACTATCAACATAGCAAGACGTATTTAACCTTGTTATTAATTTATCAATTGAAATTAATAACCATCGCTTTATACCGGTATTTTCAACCCAAGTTTGTCCGGTAAAGGTATGAATCCTTATAGGCACAAATGCTAAACTGCCTGCAAGAGCACATAATAGACCGGCCTTCGGAGTTGCTGAATGAATTAGATCAAACTTTTCCTTTCTAAAGAAAACATAAAGCCTATATAAAGTAACTAAATCATGGAGAACTGAAATTTTTCTCCTCATTGGTATTTCTACAAAAGGTATGCTCGTGTCAATTAAGTTCCCTGGAGATGAAACCGCTGTTAGGCGAGCACCTTCCGCGATAGTTGCTTTAATTTGTGACCTTAACTGAGTATTAATAAAAAAAGGAACTGTGGAAACTCGACAAATTTTTTTTCCTTTAAGCTTCATATAAGTAACAACTTTCCCCTATTAAAACACCTTAAACTTGCTAGAACTAAACTTTCAACGTAATTTTAAAATTAATAATCGACGAATAAATTTAAGCCATGAGAATACCGACGAACTATAAAAAAGCAAAAAATTAATTATTTTATCTTTGTATAACTTCTTTAATACTGACTGAACACCTTTTTCCATTTGTAATAGATTTGCTGATAACCCTGACGATCCATATGCTGCTTTATGTATTAATGCTAAATATGTGTCTAATTTATAGCATTCTGACGCATCTACAAGCCTTAACCATAGCTCATAGTCTTCAGCATAACGTGCATTTGGAAACCTATATTTTGCTTGGTTTTGGACCATGACTGTTGGAGTAGATAAAGGATTTGATATCAAAAGTTTTCTTAACGTCAATTGTTCATGGCGTACAGGACCGACATTCATGTCTGAGAAATTATGCCCTTCCCTAATTTTATGTCCAGACATCATAGCATTAGGATTTTCCAGCATCCATTTGTATTGAACCGCCAATTTATTAGGATGCCAACTATCATCAGAATCTAAAAAAGCAACGTAATATCCACTAGCCTCTTCCCAAGCAGTATTCCTAGCCATTCCGGCACCCAAGTTCTCACCTAGCTCAATTAATTTTAATATATCGGGCCTCTTGTTTACCTCATTTGTCAGTAACTCGAGCGTTCCATCTCGACTTGCATCATCGACTAAGATAATTTCTCGGGGCTGTATACTCTGATTCAGGACTGAATTTAACGCTCTCTGTATTGTTTCCTTGCAGTCATAGCATGGAATTATCACACTTACGTCCGCGATTCCTTTCTGCATGTTTAAAATCGCCTTAAGTTTTTCAATAATCTCAACACTAATAGAGTTATTTGTAGATATTTATTCTCACCAACTAAAAGCTGAACACGAAAAAACTCTGTCACTGCTCCAACATAGTCTGATGAACTGACCCCTTCAGTTGAAAACTGACCTGCAATAAAATTAGACTGCACAAGTTTGGCGCCATCATTAACCGCTCTCAGGATGAAAAGCTGATCAGCAGCAATGGGGAATTGATTTGAATAATAGCCAACCCGTTCATGTAAGTCTTTCTTAATGGCTAACCCGACAGAGTGGGCTTTTATATAGGTCATTTGCCCTCTTAGCCAACTATTTTTACTAAGCTTGGGGACCTCATGAACACTGTTAATATTCACGCCAGCTGCTACTAATTCTACATTTTTATTGTTTTCTATAACTTTTTTGTAGTTTTCAATAGCCTCAGAGTAAAAACAGTCATCTGCACCGATCACAATATAATACTCAGAACCACTAAATTTTATTCCTCGGTTAAGTGCATCATATATACCAAAGTCTGCTTGTGAACTTACGCATATTTCTAGTTCATTAATTGTATTCAAATACTCTACTGTGCCATCCGTTGAGCCCCCATCGATGACGATCCAGTTAAAGTTCTTATCTGTTTGTGCGATCAAACTTTCAACTAAACTTGGTAAAGTGTTCACAGCGTTATATGTTGCTGTAATGACTGATATCGTGGCACTCATATTACTGAAACCTATCTCAATATTTTTATAATTAATTGATTGAATCGTACATGTCAGGTGATTAAGCTCCTATCCACATTACCATATAGAAGTTAAAACTGCTGGAACAAGAACCCGGCCAAATTTTCTTCTTAAACTCGCCCTAATAAAGCCCACTCAACCGTTTCTCATAGTCGTAATTTCTATGTTATTTATTTTTTAATAGCTTTTTAATATCATGGAATTTTTTATAATTCTGTTTGAGATATTCAGCATCTTTATCCCACCATTTCATCTCTAATAGCTCATCGATTTCATCTTTTTCAAATCTATATCTAATTATTTTAGCTGGCACTCCACCAACGATGGCATAAGGTGGTACCTTTTTTACCACTACAGATCCCGCAGCGATTATTGCTCCATCGGCTATATTCACACCATCAACGATAATTACATTTGCACCGACCCACACATCATTGCCAAGCGATATTTCTGCAAATTCATCAAAATAACTCTTGTCAGAAAAAGTCACCTGAGCTTGGTTCTGGGTAGAATAAAATATAGGATGTGAGGAAACAAAGGTATCAGAAGGGTGTTTACCAAGACCTATTTTACAATCTGGCCCTATAGAACAAAACTTCCCAATTTTTGTATTTGCGATATTTGTTCCAGACGATATATATGTATAGCTTCCGAGTACAACATTATTTAAATTTACATTAGCATATATAGTATTTCGTTTCCCAAACTCACAAACATATGCCGTTGAGGAACTGCTGAATTTTAAATTAAGGTCTCTATACTTTATTTGCAAAAAAACTGTTCTTAAGCGCCTATACAACCATATAAAAACTGTATTCCTAATAAATCTTTGCATATACCAATACCCCTTTAATAAGGCTTTTGACTTGTGAACTCAAAGTTTGGTTAAATGCTTTATTAAAACTAGAAACGATTCTTTTATCGAGTTTTAAATCGCTCTCGAATGCAATGTTCTCAATCTTACTTAGTTCAGAATGGCTATAAACATTATTAGTATCAACACCACAATGTACTCCAGTGTTGTCATGCCCAATATTATTGACAAATGAAATTCTTGGGTAAACGGTATTTTTTCCTTTTAGGAAGGCATTGTAAGTCCACCTTATGTACCATGAATCTAGCTGCCCATTCATTTGTGCTATTAGCATTTTGGTCAAATCTGTTCCTCCTTGATTGAACTGCTTAACCCTACTTCTCGATGCAATAAACTGGTCATAATCTTTTATTTCCCAATCAATATCATCCCATTCTCTTTTCCATGTCGCCCAACTCCATGACATAGGACGAATATTTAAATATAGATCGCCACCATACCTGGAGGGAAACCCCATGAAACCCGATGAAAAACTGAACCCTGTAATTGAATAAATGTCCCTTTCATTATAATAAAATTCAAGAGCTTCATTCATGAACTTTAGGAAATATGGACTTGTTAACAAATCATCTTCTAAAACAATGACCTTACCATATTGATCCACAATATTCGTTACACCATCAATAATAGAAGCTGCTAGCCCCCAATTTTTGTCTCTCTCAATGATGGTTATTTTTTTAAAGCCTCCAACAGTTCCAACATAGTCCCTTACTTCTTCTACCTCTTTCTCAGCCAAGATATTTTTTGCATGGTCGCTATATATAAAGAGCTCACTTTCCTTTGCTAACTCATTTTTCTGTAGAGCCTCAACTGTTTTCTGTGTATGCATAGGGCGGTTGTACACAAATAGTACAATAGGGGCTAAGTTATCAGACATACCTTCTCAACTCTTGTGGCTTGTATGCATGATTCATATCTCTTTAACGTTCTGAACATTTTGAACCCTTAATGAGGCCTCTAACATCGTCAAAGTACTCTCTTCGGCCCAGTTAATGTTAAGTTTAATTCTCTTGGAGAACATCGAATTCCAGAACCTATTAACTAGTCTAGACAACAAAGATAATGGCTTAGAAAAAATAACAACCAAAACAAATAAAATGCACGTCACAAAGTAGCTACAATCATTAATTGATAACAAATTTTTAAATTCCTCAATGTTGATCGCCTTCGATCCTTTTTTATTTTTTGGGAAAACTTTTGTATAAAGAACTCGGGAAAATAATAACTGCTTTATAAAAGGAGATTTTATTTTACTATTCTCACTATTATTTCTTAGACTTTCTGTCATTAAAAGGGCCTGCCAAAAATAAATCGCATTACTACCAAAACTAAAGTTTCCAGCCCATTCATGATATTTCAAGTTACTTTTTTCGACCTTGCCTAAGTAAACGTTCTTTAATGCTGAAGCCTCATCATTATTATTTTCTGACGAACTACTAATTGCCATGCCAGCACTTTTCGGAGACGACCCAACCCATCCAAGGGGAAGATATGACTTTAAATATCGCTTTTCAAGACTATAAGCCACTGCCGCCAAGTTTGCATCCTGTGGGTGACAAGAAAAGACCTTCCCAAACTGCTTCAGCCTTGCCTCATCTAGCAACTCTTTATGAAATAAGGCTGTTGTATACATCTGAGGTAATTCAAAATAATCTTGAAGTGACAACAAAGCTCGTAATGCTTGCCATTTAAAGTTATGTACTTTTATTTTGTCTTCTGCGATGTAATTAACCGCGACATCGCCATAAGCATGCTGACAACCTTGCCAGAAAAAGTAAGCTCTAGAAGACATTATTGTCCTTAAACCCGCATCATTTGCTCTTAAGGTCAGTTTATCCGCTAGATCAAAGAAATAAGGCTGTAGACCATCATCTTGTCCAACAAAAATTTGCCACTCACCACTTGCATGTGACAAAGCCCATTCCCAGTGTTCAGTCATACTCAGTGATTCAGGCGGGTAGATTACTTTTACATTTGGATGGCTTACAGTTTCTAGAAATTCACGCGTCCCATCACTTGAATGATCATCGCTGATAATCAATTCAAAATCACCATAGTTCTGGCTCAAAATCGTTTCTATACACGTAGGCAAATAATCAATACCATTAAATGTTGGAATAATAATAGAGTACTTACATGTAAAATTGCTCAAGTTACAACCTCATTGAATTACTTGTTTATTTCTTGAAACCATTTATTAGTCGTAAGCAATTCTTCATAATTACCCTGATCTATTATTTGGCCATCCTCAAGCACGTAAATTACATTACTATTTTTAATAGTACTAATTCTGTGTGCGACAATAATGATCGTTTTATTACCACTAAGATTTTGGATCGACTCTGTTAATGCCCTTTCTGTCTCGACGTCCAAGGCGCTAGTTGCTTCATCAAAAATCAGAATATCAGGGTTTTTATATAGAGCGCGAGCTATACCGATTCGCTGTTTTTGTCCTCCAGACAAACGGACTCCCTTGTCGCCGATTTGCGTATCTAATCCATTAGGTAAATGGGAGATAAAATCTTTAAGTTGGGCATCAATGATGCTGCTTTCCAATCTATCTTGATCGACATCTAATATACCAAGTGCAATGTTTTCCCTAATAGTTCCATCGATAAAAGTAATAGATTGGGGTATGTAACTCACTTTTTTATACCACAATGGTAAGTTTGTGTTGATGTCTTTATTATCAACCATGACTTGGCCTTTATCAGGCTGAATTAACCCCATAATCAAATCTATCAATGTCGTTTTTCCAGACCCCGAACGGCCTACGAACGCAATTGTGTCATTTTTTTGTATTCCTAAAGACAATTCTTTAAAAATGGCCTCTCCGTCAACATAAGAAAACGATATATCCTTGAGCAAAACAGAATGCTCAAAGCCTAAATCCCTCTCGTGTTCCTTCTCGACTTTCTCCAACGTTTTTCCATCTCGCTTGTTGAACTCATCATATAATGTATCGAAAGAAATCCTGCTCGTTAATAACGTATTGTTGTAGTTTATTATTCTGTTTACGGAAGGAAAAATTTTAAAAAAGGCCATCGAAAATAATATAAGTGTTGGAACTAACGCCTTTAAATCTAGTGCGAGCCATTCAGCTAATAAAATAAGTCCGATTAACCCCGTAATAAAAACAACTTCTAATATAAGCTTTGGCACAACTTGTATTTTACTCGCTGTTACAGCGCCTTCTTGATAAATTTTTGATGCTTCTGTAAACCGCTGAATAAAATAATCCTCAACCTGCAGCACTTTAATCTCTTTTAACCCACTAATACCTTCATTGATATCTTTATACATCCTTACGATTGCCTTGTTCTGCTCCTTACCCACATTTAACAGACTTTTCCTCGAAAAAATAACAATCAACACTGCCAAAAGGGTCAAACTCACTGTCAATGCCAACATAACTTTGAAGTTAACAATAAAAAGTAATAAAGCCAGCGCTAAGACAATAACCAATTCTGACATTAAAAATAGTAGTGATTGAAGGTAAAGCAAAACAAACGAGTTAACTTGGCCTGTAGCGTTATGAATCAACGATGCCACGTTTTTCTCTATGAACTCGCTATAGCTCATATAAATGTATCGTTTGAACATCTGTTTTGAAATTCTAGCCCGCGTATGATGCAATTCTCTTAAATGATATTTATGAATAACATAATGTAGTCCGTTTTTAAGTATAAACAAAATAATGACAAGCAACCCAAACAGTATGACGAGTTGGTCATTATCGATATCAACATACCCCCTAATACCTTGAATATAAGAAATTTCTTCTGCACTGTGAATATCAAGTACTAATTTCATGAATGGCAAAACGATAGCGATACTTAGTACTTCAAATAGTGCAATTACAATTACTCCTAGGAATATAAAAATTGTCCGCTTTTTATATTCTTCACCAAGAATAGTATAAATTTTTTGTAGATTCTCTTTCACTTAGACTTAACAGCTACTCTTGAGAATTTTTCTTGGTATTTTGATTAAAGCTGAAATTCGATGATAAGCACTGAATGCTGAAATAGCTCCGAAATAAATAAATACGCCTATGCAGTAACTTTCGCTAAGAGGAAGTAATAAAAAAATAAGTAGTGTATGGCCATTAATTGTTGTAGTTGCCAAATAAACACTTATTAGGCCCTTCCTAAAATAGTTAGAATTTCTGCCCCCTCTAGCATCCCTGTTCTTAACTTTTTCGGTTACTTTTTTCTTTTCATTCATGAGCTTTTCTGCACTACTCAGCTCATGATGCAAAACCATGTAATACATAAATGCAAATAATGCGCTCGTACTTGACACCCAAACATATAAATCATCGTAGTGTACTGCTGCGGCTAAAATTACAATGAAAATTTTAAATAAATCACTAATATGATCAAACCTTAAAGCGGTTTTAGATATATTGTTAGACATCCTAGCCACCGTGCCATCACAAAAGTCTAACAACAATGATACGGACCAAAAAAACAAAAAATAGAAAGCATCCTCCACTATCACCATTGTAATTGCAGCACCTACAGCAGAAATAATCGATGCAATCGTTATTTGATTTGGCGTGATATTTAGTTTATTCAAAACAAAAGAGAAAGGATATGCAAAACGGTACATTCCAAGCAACAATAGGTTATGTCCTATCGCTCTTCGGTTTACAAACTCATCTGAAAAAAGGCGATCAATAAAAACCACTTATTCAAGTTCCAATTCAATTTCAGCTAAACGGTTTCGTGTCTCGTCAGATAATAAGTCACTTACCGTATCAACTTCCACCCAACTCTCATTTATGGGTACAGCCTGAACGGTATACCCCGCTTTAATAGTAGCTTGTAATAAATCGGTCATATAAGCATCTTCTACTGACTTACCTAACAGCTCACCAGCTTTTTTTGCTTGCTCATATACATCCTTAATCGCTATCACTCCTTGCTTTGATAACTTTATCAATCCCATATACTGACCATTTATTTCCTCCATCGAACGTGGTTTTTTCCCAATCTCTTCGATACTACCATTTGAGTTTAGCTTTAATGTTTCTGCATCATCTAAAGGGTTCTCATTTCTAGCTCGCCAGTATGACTCCCATTGCATGTCTATTGTTGTTGCAATATCTGCATCACAAGCTAATAGTGCACTTAACACCTTAGGTGAATAAACAATATCCCCGTAGCAAATGATAATATCACCGTCTAAATCACCCTCGGCACAGAAAAGCGTCGATACCATATTGGTTTCAGCATATTGTGGATTAAAACGCATCTGAACTCCCGGCCTTTCTAACATCTCTGCCAAATACCCACCGATTAATATAATTGGTGATATGTTGTAAGACTTCAAAACAGTTAATTGCCGCTCTAACAAACTTTTCCCACCCACTTCCACTAAGCACTTTGGTCTATCTTCAGTATATGGCCTTAACCGCTTACCTTCTCCTGCTGCAAGTATTATCGCCTTGATACTTTGCTTATTTCCCATTAAACAACCTCCTCATTCTATCCGTGTCATGCTTATTAAAAAGAGGCTCACGTTCGGGATGCCACATCCACCCTTCCCAGGGAAGACTCGTATGACTGATAGCCTCAATACATCCATCTTCCGATTGTGCCAACACTCTATATTGGTTAGGGCAACTTTCTATACACCAATCATGAAAACTATTAACTGATTCAGGCAATTGTTGTTCATTATCTATTACTCTTAAGTCATGCCTTGTCTTAACATGTCCTCCAACTTTCTTTAGTCTAGATCCAGCGTAGACAGCCATCATCTGCATTCCTCTGCAAATCCCTAATACTGGAATATGATTCTCCTCTGCCCAGGCTAAAAGGTATTTCTCCGTCGAATCACGGCTAATATGTTCACCAATATTATTCCCTCCAGACAATATCAATGCACCTGGTGATAGCTTACTCAACCAAGCTTTTAAAATAGAAAAATCTGGTTCGCCTGCTAAATCATAAGATATTAAAACGTTTGATATAGTAGTAGGCATAAACCCAGCAGCTATAACCCACTGTAGTAGTTTCTGATCAACGCTGTCCCGCACCTCATCACGCTGCTTTAAGTAATCTACACGTTGCGTAATACATACTGTGATTTTCTTATTTGAACTAGTCATCATTCTTACGTGCAATAATGACATATACATTACAAAATTGATTCGGGAAAAAACGCATAAGAAGTCTCTGTACTCTCTCCCCTAACCACGAAAGCCGATACCCTTCTGCCCTAGCTTTATTTTCATCAAATTTTTTATGTGCAACACTTCGAAAGGCTCTAAATTTATACAGAAAAGGCATGTTCTCAACTGCCGCTGTATATTCAACTGAAAACCCTACTTTACTAAACAACGTTTTGTACTCTTTCAAAGTTAAATTCATTTTATGAAAAACTTGGTTATCGCTATGTGATTTTTTTTGCTTTTCCTTCCTCTCAGCGAGCCAGTCCGTTATTTTTGTCTGAATATTATCTGCTCTGAAAGAAGCGCAAACGTATCCCCCTTTCGCTAGGACACGGTGTGTTTCATCAATTGCTAAATCTAAATCTTGTTCTAGATTATGATAGAGGCCAAATGCTAAAACATATTTAAAGTATTCGTTTTCATATTTTAGTTTCGTTATATCTCCAACTTCAACATCCAATGTCGAATCCACTTCCTTTAGTTTCTGTATGGCGACCTCAACAAAGTCGATACCTCTAATTAGGTAACCTTCATTATGGTAATACCTCATTAAGCGTCCAGCACCGCACCCAGCCTCGAGAATTCGTCCTGAATTATCACTAACTGTCATTGCCGCATACTTTAATGGGTATACATTTGGGTTTTGCATTGCAGAATCAGCAGGAATGTCTTCACAACGATTAGTCCAATATTGTTTTACATCTAAGTTCCGGTATGTGATTCTCATTCAAATACTCAAGTTTTATCTAGGATCGCAATATGCTTTAAAACGGGGTGAATGATATAGTAAGTTTCACCGCCAATGTTAGCCGCTAATTCATATTCCCATTCACCGTTTTCCACATAACACTTCAAAACATCAACCAGCACCTTTGCTCTAGCAGCAGAATCAAATATGTGATCTATCTCAAGCCGGTTCTCTGGTGGCGAAAATTTCATCCTCTTCAATACTGGCCCACTATCAATTTCTTCAGTTAAAAAAATTGCTGATGCACCCATCATGCCCTCATTTATGAGGCTGAAGTAATTAGTTGTACTTCCTTTATAATCAGGTAGATACCCCCCATGTATATGTAAAAACCTTATTCCAGTTGCAAGCAGCTCACTTTTTAAAAGCACCCCACCAAACCCGGAAAAAATATAAACTAACTCATCTCTTTCTGCTATTTTGTTAATAATTTCAGTGGAATTTATATCTGATGTCGGCGCAACTTCATAAGAGATTTCATGCTCAACCAATAGCTCTCTAATAGATAGGTTTACATCGAAACCTGCTTCACTCCAATTAGAATCTTTCTCTGTTCTTTTCACAAAGTGTTCTGATATTTTCAACTGCCCAGGCTGCTTGTTTTCTGACTCTAAAATCAGGACATGGGATGGCATCAAATTGTTACGTGTTAGAGCTTGTAAATATGCCCTTGTTCTTGAAGTGTCTGCTGCAATCATACCGATATTCTTTAAAATCAAACAGCACCTCCTTCTTTTTCAAACAGCCCAATCGATAACAACTCTGTCGCAAAAATAGACAACATACTAATAGAAGAAAGTTGACCAAACACGCTCTTTCTCGGCACTGATAACAGCAAGTCAGATACCTTTAATAGTGTACTCAAATATTTAATATTGCTTGTCTTAGCATATGACAAGCTCAAATTTAAAGCTAAAAGCCAATATAATGTAATAGATGTTCCTATTCCCTCCCCTTTTCTAAAGCCGGGTTTATAGGACTCATATAGCTTTTTTGTCACTTCAAATCGTTGTATAACTCTATCTAGCCAAAGTTCTATTAAGTACTCATTTTTCTCTTCTATCAACTGAGCAGAAATTAAAACCTCAAGTAATGTCTGTGTCTGAATATTTTCAGTTATTTCCAAATTAGCCAATAAACCAGATAACTCTTCTAATTTGGGTTTCTGATATATCCCTTCGTACTGTGACATTTCTGTCTGATAATCATGATTAAGCAATTCTAGGAATATTCTATCTTGGTCACTAACCGTTGATATATTTGCGTACGCTTTTTTAAAAAAGGGGGGAATCAAACATACAAAATAGTGATCTGCTGTTCCAATAGTCCTAGGCTCACTCCTAATCTCAGACATCATTTGTAGTCTACTATCTCGAAAAGAACTAATTAGCTCTTCCCCTTTAAACTCTGCATACATATAGTTATGGGGTTTTTCTAACCTATTTTCTTCTGAATAGATATACGTCACTACTTTGAACCTAAAACTTTATTGATAATATCTTCTGCGTGACCTAATAACTTATTTTTATCAGAAACATTTTTTATAACAAGGTCGGCATCTTTGGGGACTGGAAAATCAAGATCTAGGCCTGCAACATTATTAATTTCACCTTTGTCATATTGACTATATATTCCCTTAGAGTCTCGCTCTATAAGTGTTTCCATGGGTGAATCAATAAACACCTCAAAATAATGATTAAGATTATTACGGTTCCAGCTACGTGTTTCTGGGAATAATGACAAAATGGCACACACCACGTGTATACCTTGCTCATCCAACAGTTTCCCGAGGTGACAAATTCTCTGTGCATTTAATAGTCTATCCCTCATGCTATGCCCAAGATCGTTACCAAACACTTCTCGCACCATATCTCCATCAAGCAGAATTATATTTTCTTGCTTTTTACGCACCTGATTAACAACTTCGGTTGCCAAAGTTGTTTTTCCTGCTCCAGACAATCCAATGATCCATACGACCATAAACTTAATCCTCGTTAATGTAATGGCTGGATAAGGCCAGCTGCGCAATCTAACAATAATCGGTTTGAGTTGCAAAATAGCTCATACCTTTGCTCTCCACACCCAATTGCTGCGGGAATACCAAATTCTGCACACCTTATTGCCATATGAGAATTTGCCCCGCCATACTTCGTAATAAGACCTGAAATACCTTGTGAGAATATCCAATCAAAACCGGGATCAGCATTTTCGATGATCACTATTTTTCCTTTTAAATCTAGTACTCCACTATCAGCTCCTAACTTAATACATGATTCTGTTATTTTTTTATGCGTAATAAAGTTAGGATGGCTAATTTGAAAAGGAACGATATGTACACCTGCTTCATCAAATAAGATATGGGGTAGCCTAATTGCTACACTGATGGCATGCTTTTCAGCCTCAATCTCTGAGATATTTCTCAAACTTTCTTCTATTGATTTTTCCTGACTTGCTGATAGCACTGCCAAGATACTACCAGCCGGAACATGAGACATCTCATCCCTACTTAAATTATTTTCCTCACCAAACCTGGCGATCAACTCAATGATATCGCTAACAGTCTTAGTGAATACAAACTTCGCATACTCTCTAGCCGATGTCGCCTTTTGTATATACTCCAACAACAGTTTGCTATCAATATTTTTAAAGCCTTCTTCATCTAAAAGAGAGTCAATCCTGCTTAGTTGTATTTCACTCAAGACATAACCCCTATTTTCATGAGATGAAGCTACCTGCTGTCCTTGCCTTTCCAACTCTGGCATTTGGTCATATCGTTGAGATAGAATATCGTATGTTCCAGGTCTTAAGTGCCCATATTGCAACATAAAATCTTGATATGACATTTTTCCCGTTTGCAAGCTATGCATCGCATGGACTAAATCACTTGCTACTGTATGGATACTCGATTGTAACTGTTCAATGTCATGCTCTGTCAGAACCCCTTTATCCTCTAGAGACATTAAAATGGTTTTTGCAACAAAGCCATGTCTTGCTAGCATTGCAAAAGGAATTGTTCCCAATTGAATACAACTTTCGATCATACTGAAAATAGAAAACACGTCTTTATTGATAGAAGCACTATTCCATTGTTTTTGTTTTTCTGCGAGTGTTTCAATTTTCGACATTGCTTCATCGATTCCATACTCACCAGAGTTAGAAAGAAATTCATTTGTTTGTGCCCGCAATAACGCTTTAAACTCTTTCCTTTCATCTATATCCAAAGTATCGCCAACTAACGTAGCCATTTTTTCATCTATATCGAAGCTATATGTCGTAATTGCAACATCAAACTCAATTTTGTCGTGTAACTCAGGAAAGTTTTTCAACCTTTCAACCCAATGCTCTACCAGCTTCCGGCAGCTCGACGAGGCTAAACCTTTAGGCAGGTATGAATGGAAACAAAGGCGTACATCAATAAATGGCTGCCCAGCTAAAGAGACCATTAAAGGCTTTCCAAGCGGTACCACATAACCCATTTTATCCCTAGCTATACGCCATGCGTCATCCGTTATTAACATTTTGTACAAAGAAAATGCTAGAGCTCGTGGTGCTCTCCCTATCATTTCAGCAGGATTCCAATCGGGCATTTGTCCAAGGACCGTGGTTTCACCATAAACGCCGCCCATCGGCTTCAATCGTTGTTTAACAAGCTCTTGAATACCAGCTAGTGTTATATCTACTCTTCTCGATACAGCGCGGTTCCAATTAGGTTGTGTGGTGATGGAGCGTACTTGGAGTAAATAAGGTCGATATTCAGTGCTTAACGCAAATTCAATATCAAGAAACTTATTACTCATAACGGCTTCGAGTTCTTGTATTGCCTCCAATAAATTATGAAACCGTTCAGACCGTATAGAATGTAAAGCATTCCGATGAACATACAAAGTCCTATTTGCGTATTCACTCCCGCCGGATGTTACTGTATCAGTGAGGCCTGATACATCATCATAATTGATTACATAATAGGGGGCGCCTGTATTTAAATCATGAGTGAAGACAACACCACTCATACTACTGTTAAGCACCATTTCTTGGATTATTATTTCATCATCAATTTGTACCCGTTCTCCCTTACGTGAATAACTTTTAATCACCTTGTCAATTGCCAAGTGTACTTTTTCATCATCATCTGCTGGTACGTTCAGCACAGAATCATACTCACCTGCTAAGGCACTTTCAGAACCATCTTCGTCAATTGCCGATGACCGGACAACTATAAGCTTTCCTGAAAATTGGTTCTGAATTGTTTGTATTATGTTTTCTGATCCGTCAATATAATCCTCGCTATTGAAAATATATAAATCCGGAATAGTAAATATACTCAGTTTAGACTTTAGACTCTTTAACGTTTGTGCCTTTGTTGAAATTTTAAACATAATATTTAATTGCTCTTATTCATCGACCAAGCTCATGTAATAACGAACTGCTTCACTCTTTTCACCAAAGCTTTTTTTCAAGAAGAACTCTCTTGCACTTTGTGTCTCAGCACTAAACCACCACTTTCTTACATCCCCTTTTATTTTTTCTATAAAACTTGCTGCAACTCTAGGGTCCTTTTGACAAATACCAACAGCAACAAGCTCATCAAAAAAGTCTGCATATTCGGACTTAAGATAGTAAATTTCATCATTCATTAAAAATATCGTTGGAATGTTCATATGAAGGGATTCTAAAAACGATGTAGCAAAGTAGTCGAGTACAACTAACCCTGACATTGTCATAATTTCTTTGCCTGAAAGGCCAGACGTATCCTGATGGGATAACTCAGCCAAGTGGGGTTCTAATAATAGCTCATTATTATATGCCATCAAACTTTCATAACCTGGTCGTGGGCCTCTATATATAATTTCCTTCTTTGTTTTTGAGCTTAAAGCATTATAAAAACCTCTCATATAACCAGCGTATTTATCGACGCTCTCAGCACAGAACCCATATGCAGAACAATATTCAGGAATTTTCACAAATCGAACATTAGAGATTAATGTAATAGGAAACACAATCTCATACTTTTTCTTAATCGTGAATTCAAATAATGAACTACCTTTAAGAAAGCTTTTTACTTCGGGATTTTCCCACCCCATTGAAAAATAGATATCTGATAAAGCAACTCTATGTTCAATCATTGAACCAGTGAACGGATAAAATAGTGCGTTATGTTCATTATAAACATGGCGTACATTTCTGTGGTGTTGTAAATATGCAATGGCCATTGATGCTACGCTATTGCTCATCCATGACTCGCCCACAATATACTTTAAATTACTATACGGTTTAAAATGATTTTCTATTTCGCTACGTAAGTCTTTGAAATCTTCTAAAAGGCAACGTGGAAAGAGCGAATCCATAGAACTAAAGAAATACCGATCAAATCTATCTAGGCCAGGTTGCTCTAAGTTAAACTCAAGCCCTCTGTTAGACAGCCTTGGGTTATTACTCTTGGACAACAAGTTAGGTAATGTATTGATACCCCCCTTACTTTCCCATTTCAGTTCTCTAAGATTAGGCTCAGAAAAATAAGCACCGTAAAGTCCAACCTGAACTTTTGATGGATCATTGTAGCGCTCGCTAAGACGAAGAATTACTTTTTTAACTGAGAGCTGTTTTAACCTATTAAAGGTACTTGGTAACCTACCAAGAACACTTTTCTGTATCCTTTGAGGTTGATTCGTTTTTAACGGTTTCGAGTTCAATAAAGCTTTACTAGACAACTCATTTTTAAAAAACAAGTTACTATAAATACTAAATAATTGTTCTTGCCCAAAATCACTGTATTGTAAAAACTTTCTCAATTCATCAAAATCTTTAGGGGTAACAAAGCTATCCTCTGACAATATATAGCAGTCATGCTCCTTCTTGTTAAAGGATGACTCAAAGTTCGCAAAGGAATCGTGTAATAATGTGATATAGCGAAGAAGACCTAGCCCAAGACACTTCTTCCAAAATGCTACGTCATAATCAGTTTTATGAACTGAATTTAGCTTCTCAGCTAAAACTTTAATATAACGTGAATATTTGTCATTAACAAATGCATTATCTGTTTCTAGATCTGTTTGTGTTTGCCTTCTTCGACTAGCCACCTCAATATTATCGAATTGTGACTCAACTTGATCTAGTTTTATTTTATGGCGGACATAAGGCTCTAAGATATAGACATTTCTTATTCCCTCCTTCCATATTCCACGCAGACTAGAGACTATAAATAATTTCTTCGCGTTATCCTTTTCTTGATTACCCATAGTGCCTTCAATTAAAACAGGTATACACCTTATTTTTTACTCATCATATAATTACAAAACTCAAAGTCGAGCTGAGTATCTATATCAATAGATACGGCCGCTTTCATTTTATATGCGAAGATATTTTCTTCCAAAAATAATGTTTTTTGCTTTAGGAGCTCTTGGATATTACAAATATAGATAGCACCATTTAACCTATAATACTCGCCTAGGTCTTGGCTTCTTTTATTTTTAACCTCGGCAGGAATAAACCGGCTCATATCATCGCCTCGAGGTAACCTATTCGTCCATAGGGGAGAATGCTCTGCCTCCGTCACTGAAATAATGCCATCAGCACTTTTATTACGCATCATCAAGATTGCTTGGTCAATATGCTTTGCCGCCCTCAACGGAGAGGTTGGCTGTAATAAGATAACATTGTCGAAACCCTCTCCGTGCTCCTCACAGTGCTGAATAGCATGTTGTAAAACACTAAATGATGTTGCGGTATCACTTGATAAACTGCTCGGCCTTACAAATGGAGCAATATCACCATAAGCCTTCGCAACATCTATAACAGCCTCATCATCTGAACTCACAATCACTTTATCTATAAATTCTGATGCTAAAGCGGCCTCGATTGTCCATGAAACCAATGGTTTTCCACCAAGCTCTAATATGTTTTTTCTAGGAAGTCTTTTACTGCCAGCTCTGGCTGGAATAACAGCTAAAAAAGTCTGCTCTTTATTCAAGACTTAAAAATGCCGTTATATTCATTATTTGCTTGCTCAAAATCACTCATTCTTCCTATATCCAGCCAATATTCCCTTATTGGGAAAGAAACTGCACTCAATTTTTCCGATATCAACTTCTCAAATAAGGTAGGCATATCATAGAATGTATTATCAGGGATGAAGTCTAGTGCCCGTGTACTCAGCATATAAATACCAGCACTGACATAAAAACGATGTACAGGCTTTTCTTCGATTCCTGTTATCTTACAATCATCTATACTGACCACTCCATAAGGAACCTGAAAGTCGTACTCTCTCACTCCCATTGTTCCAACAGCATTATGACTAACGTGGTAGTCAAGCATGTGCTCAAAATTAACATCAGTCAGTAAATCAGCATTCATAACAAAAAATGGCTCAGTAAGAACATCTTTTAATAGCCCCAGAGCACCTGCGGTTCCCATCCTTTTTTCTTCATGCAAATAACTAATATTAACGCCAAAACTAGCCCCATCACCGAAGTGATTTTCGATCATTTGTGATTTATAATTTACACTTAGGATGATATTAGTAAAGCCGCTTTTAGCAAAGCTTGTAATAATTGTTTCAAGAATGGGTTTATTACCAACTTCAAGTAAAGGTTTTGGTTTCGTTTCGGTCAATGGCCTCAACCTCGTACCTAAACCTCCAGCCATTAAGACAACTGTATTCTTATGTTTTTTTGTCTTTACAAGCTCATCTATTTTCTCTAACCCCACCAACACCCCATCTAAATCGACTACTGGGATCTGGTAGAGTTTTTTTTCTACCGCGATTTTCAGGATCTCTTCTTTTGAATCATTAATCGTACAAACCGTTGGCTTTCTATAAATTATTGTCTCAATCGAATCCTCCAAAGTAAGACCTTTTAATAACCCCCGTCGTAGATCGCCATCTGTCAGTGTTCCAATCAATTTATAATTCTCATCGACAACCAGTGCAATTTGCATAGCTCCTGAGTCGATGATTTCTAATGCGTCTTTTACACTAGCATTCGCATCAAGCTTAACATTGTCTATTTTTTTCATTTTATTTCTTTTAGTAGCATAAAGCTTTCAGCAAAAATGAATCCGGATGTTGCCCCACGTAGTGTTGCTAGTGCCTCTATATTTCTGATGCTTCTAGGAAACGGGTGTTCTGACAACTCGCTGGCATAAGTTTTCATAATTTTTAGCTTCGTAGGGAATGTAGTAGATACGTCGACAAAAACATTAGGGGCAAAAACATCCTCTTTTGTACTAGGTGAAAACTCAGTTTCACTTAGTGTTTCCATCATCAATATTTGTTTTATAAAAGGATAGCGGAATGACTTGGTACAACTATATGTAGCTTCAAAAATTCCCCGATGATCGCTATGTACATCACTTTTAAAAGGCAAATAAAGAACCTCCGGCTTTATTTTATTAATAATGCCTGAAACCTTTTCAATTAATGCGCTCCGACTACCGTCATCGACACGTGTTGTTTCAAGACCTAACCTAGTCACCGTTTCAAACCCATAGAGTTCAGAAACAATTGAAATTTCTGCTTGACGCGATTCATACAGTGGATGGTCGTTATCTATTTCCGTACAAATCAGCCAATGAATTAAATCTCCATCCTCTTTATGCTTGAGTAAAGTGCCACCACACCCTAAAGTTTCATCATCGGGGTGAACAGCTACAACTAACACGTTTCTCATAGATATTCCCCTACCAAAGGCAAAAAACTAAACTCATGTTTAGTCAATTCAATTGCACCATCATACGTCTTAACTAAGACATTATTATTAGCGACTTCCAATACTTTTCCTGGTTCAATATTATTAAAATTTTGAAATGACTTTTTAGCAGCCCAAATAATAATATCCTTACCTTTATATTCAATATGAGCGCCTACATATGGTTTTGTTAAGGCCCTTATTAAATTTAGTATTGCTTCACTTGTCATTCTAAAATCTATTTGACCATCTTTTTTATTTCTTTTTCTCCAAGTGTTGGCCAAGTTGTGCTGCTGGGACACTCTTTCATAAGTGTTGCTCTCAAGTTGAGGGAGAAATGTTGTTATTTGTTCAAGTGCAACCTCTGTCACCTTTGAATAAATAGATTCAGCATCGTCACTTTCAAGTATTTCAAAGCCCGCTTGCGATAAAATATCTCCACTATCAGCCCCTTCGCCCATAAAAAAAAAGGTAGATGCGCTTTTTTTCAGGCCTAATGCGAGTGCCCAGATAATGGGATGGCGACCCCTGTTCTTTGGAAGTTCTGCGGGATGGAAACCTACAACTCCCATTTTTGGAAGGTTGAGTAGCTTGGGTTTAATTAATGAAGACCAACCAAAGCAAAAAATAACATCTGGGTTTAAACTTTCAATCCAAGTTATATTATCCTCTGCATTAATATCATCCACCCACCGATAGGGGATCTTAGCTTCTACACATATTGGTGTTAAATCGACATAATCATTGTTGAAGCTAGAATGCTTTTTTGTACATACACCCACTATATTTGCATTTAGAGCGATGAGCTTTTCTAAGCTACTTTTTGATAAGGTAACCGTTCCTATAAACACAATCCTCATCAAGCTGACTCTATATCATAAAATGATTTTTTAAGGAGACCTTCCAACTTAACAATTTCTAATACGTTAACTATTTTTTTACTTGCCCCTCCTACACCATATGGGTTTGTCACGCTTTGTAGTTGTCGTTGAAAATCCTTCGAATATAATTTATCAAATGCGTTCAAAATACTTTCTTTATCAGACCCGCAATTAATCACACTCTCAGCTTGAATTCGGCCTCTTTGTCTATCTCCAATATTTATAGTCGCCACCTTAAAAGAAGGAGCTTCTAACAAACCGCTGGAACTATTGCCTACCACAGCATCTACAAACTGCAATGTACTCAAATACCTCAACTGCCCTAGCGAAACAAAACTTACCGCCTTTTCACTGTTTGCCGAAACATATGCATCAATCATGTTATTAATAATGCGTCCATCAGTATCACTATTTGATTTAGTAAAAATTATTTTAGTCTTGTCTAAGGTATCAATAGCTTCTAATAAAGCTGCAAACTGTTTCTCTGCCGTCGCAGTTTCTAATGTCACTGGGTGGAAAGTCACTAATAAGTTCTTTTCACCTAATTCAAAAGCAATCGCGCTCTGTAATTGTTTTTTATCCATCAGGGTAAGCTTATCAATTTGATCTAACCCCACCCCACCGACATTAAACACATTATTTGGCTGCTCCCCCAATTGAATCACTCTATTTTTATATTGTTCTGCTGCAGTGAAATGTAAATGACTCATTTTAGTAATGCTGTGTCTGATCGGTTCATCAATTGAACCTTCAGTAGATTCGCCACCATGAATATGAGCAATTGGGACTCTGGCTATCATCGCCGCACTTGCTGCACTCAAAATTTCAAACCTGTCACCTAACAAAACAACAATATCTGGACATAACTCCGTGTAAGCCTCAGCAAAAGAAATTTGAGCCAAACCCATAGACTTTGAAATTCCAACCGGTGAGTCTGAAGATAATAAAATTTCTATTTTTTTATTGATTCTAAATTCATTCTCAATTTCTTGATATGTCAGGCCAAACTCTGGTGATAAATGCATACCAGTTACGATTATCTGTAATTCTAAAGAATCATTAGCTTCTACTTCTTTCATGAGCCAGTATAAAAGCCCATATTCAGCCCGAGTGCCTGTAACGATACAAATTTTTCTTTTTTTCATATTAAATCATCAGTCATATAGTCTTGTTCAGCTTTTTTTCCTATTACCTCATCCCATTGCATTGGGCTAATCCCCGTCCCTGGGCGTTTTACCGTGAGATTTTCTTCTGAAAAGTACTCACCTCTTTTCAATCCTTTTTTTGCCACAATACTTTTCCTAACGATAGGAATATTTTTGCTTTCACTTTTGCTTGGACTTTTTATCTCTGAACCCAATGCCTTTTCAATGTTTCTAATTGCATTGACCATCGCCTTCAATTCATTCGGCTCTAGACTCGCTTTATGATCCGGCCCAGCCATTGACTTATCTATAGTAAAATGTTTTTCAATCACTTTAGCGCCCATAGCCACTGCAGCAATATCAACCTCAATCCCTAATGTATGATCAGAATAACCAACATCAACATTGAAAGTTTCTGCAATAGTCTGCATCGCTTTAAGATTAACGTCTTCCATAGGTGTCGGATATTCAGTGTTAGCATGAAGAATAGTAATATTTTCTTTTTTTGTACCTGAAAGGGTTAGTATATTAAGCGCATCCTCAACTTCACTAAGGTTCGCCATACCCGTTGAAAGAATTACCCGTTTACCTAATGAACCAATTTTTCTTAGGTATGGAAGATTAGTTATTTCCCCACTTGGAATTTTAAAAACTTCTAAACCTAGCCCATAAAGAAGATCAATGCTATCGCTATCAAAAGGGGTAGAAAGAAATAAAATATCACTGGCAGCACAATAAGCAATTAACTCTTTATGTGCAGCGACATCAAGCTCTAACTTTTTAAGCATTTCAAACTGAGATTCTTTAACTTTAGTCCTTCGTTTTTGATACTCTGCTTTTTGTGCAGTTTTACTCACAAGGTTTTCAGCTTTGAAAGTCTGAAACTTTACGGCATCTGCACCAGAAAGCACCGCCTTATCAATAAGTTTTTTTGCTATTTCAATACTACCATTATGGTTAACACCCGCTTCTGCAATAATAAATACTCTATTCATCATTTTTTCCTAGAAACAGTGCTCCTGCTTTAATAAAAGCTTCTTTAGGTGTTTTAACATGCTCTTTGCTCACTGAATTACTGCCAAAAAATGAACCCTTTTTCACTTCAGTGCCACCATTAATAACAGCTGCTGTAGAAATATGGCAATGGTCTTCAACAATAGCATCATGCTCGATCAGTGTTTTGGAGTTGATAATACAGTTTTTCCCGATCTTTGCATTGGCGTTAACAAGGGCATCGTGCATAACGATTGTGCCTTCATCAACAGAAGAATGCATAGAAACATAGGCTCGGGGTGAAATCACAGTAGCTAACTTTGCATGACAAGCTTGTAATTTAGTAAACAACTTTTGTCTGAGTTGTGATGATCGTATTTGACCAATCGTAATTAGAAACTCATGATCCTCTGCTAACAGTCGATCAATCTGCTCATCAGTTCCAATAATGTCATAGCCTAAAACTTTCTGACCGACAAGCTCCTGTTTGTCCAAAATACCGACCACTTTAAACTGCTCAGTTTGCTCAATGACATCAATGCATGCTTTGCAGTGTCCACCGCCACCAAGCAAAATCAGCGTTTTTTTCACAACCGCACTCCACTAGGAATATTTACTACCCGTTCTTCAAGCCAATAGGCATTATTGAGGTTAGTTGATTGACATGACCTAAACATTTCCAGTCGAGTCATTAACTGCCAAATTGGACGAGTCATAACCCCTGCAGCATTTGTGCTTTCCAAAAAAGCATTCCTTTCTTCTTTATCTTTTAATATTACAGCATTTAGCCAATAATTTGCTTTCGATTCTTTAGTTTCTACAGCAAAAATGGTCTCTTTCTTTTCAAAGAATTTTTTGTACTCATTCGCCAATTCTCTTTTATTGTTTAAAATATAATCGAGCTTTTCCAATTGGGCGCATCCTAATGCCGCATTAATATTAGGCAACCGGTAGTTATAGCCTATCTCATCGTGGATATATTCATATGGATGTGAAACTTTCGCTGTGGTTGTTATATGTTTTGCTTTTTTGGCGAGTATTTCATCATCCGTGACGATCATCCCACCCCCACCAGTTGTAATCGTTTTATTTCCATTAAAACTAAAAGCACTGATCTGGCCAAAAGTCCCTGTATGTTTGCCTTTATAACGACTCCCTAGGCTTTCTGCCGCATCCTCTACCAAAGCGATATCATATTCATCGCAAAGCTTAGCTATTTCATCTATTCGGCAAGGATGTCCAAAAGTATGCATAGGCAAAACTGCAGCAATTTTTTTCCCGGTCGTTTTGTTGTAACATCCCGTATCTCTTTGTTCAGTTTCTGATTTAAGAAACGTTGATAAACTCTCTGGACTTAACCCCATTGTATCTCTATCAACATCAACAAATATTGGCGCGGCACCACAATAGCTGATGGCATTACAGGTTGCTATAAATGATAATGGTTGGGTGATAACTTCACTGTCTCGATCTACGCCTACGAGCTGTAGAGCAATATGTAATGCAGCAGTTCCGTTTACAGTGGCTATTGCATACTTTGCTTCCACATAATCAGCAACCATCCTTTCAAATTTATCTACAAATTTTCCTACAGATGAAACAAAAGTCGAGTCGATACATTCGTTTAAGTACTTTTTTTCATTTCCTAAAAAAACGGGTTCATGCAACGGAACAAATTCAACTGTTTTATAGAGTTCACGAATAAAACCAACTACATCATTATCTATAGTACCCATTACATTTTACTATCTAGATACTTGCCGGTTTCCTTATGTAGGAAACTAGGGATTAAGGAAAAGAACAATAGTACTATCTGTTCTTTTGACCAAGCTCTTGTTTCTTTTAGCGATTCTATGGCTTCTTCGAAGGTTTGTAATTTTAACGCATCAAACTCCGCTTCATTTTTGATAACACCTAAGTTTTTAAATCTCTTCATATCAAGCACTTCATTATCAGTATAGAATTCTTCAAAGTCTTTTTCGCCTGTTGTGTCACTTTGCGTGAAATAACATGGCCATTTACCGTGATTTGGCAAATCTTGTACTAATTCTCTTGCTTCTTGTTCCGTTGAGCAAATATATGGTTCATAGCCTAATTGTTCTAAATACTTGACTGCTATTTCCGAAAAGGAAAAGAGATGTAATTGTTCGCTGAGTTTAGGGAAAAATATATCCCTATTTTCACCTAAAATACAGCTCATCAAACAGAGTTCACCTGACTCTTGAGGCGTTACGAAATAACGTTTAATATCTGATGGCGCTACTATTGGCTGCCTCTTTTGGATACGTTGATTAAATCCATGTAAAAGAGAACCATCTGAGAAGGCAACATTAGCAAACCTAGCCGTAGAAATTTTAATTTCAAGGCTACGCCGCATTAAGAACATTTCCATTATTCTTTTACTTGCTCCCATCATGTTAACAGGGTTTGCAGCTTTGTCCGTTGATACGCAGAAATACTTTTTTGTGCCATTATCAATTGATTGCTGCAGCGTTTTATCTGTGTTTAAGATATTAACATCGATCATCCGCATCAGAGTATAAGGATCTTTTTCACTTCTAACATGCTTCAATGCAGATAAATTTAAAACGTAATCATATTCACCATCAGCACTTATGAATGCATCATATTCAACAGAGCCTATGTCTAACGCGAATGTTTGAAAGTCACCCTCTATATAGCCTAATGAGCTTCTTATATCCCGAACCAATTCAACCATATTATTTTCACTAATATCAACCACATGGAGCTTCTTCGGCTTACGCTTGAATATTTCTTTTACTACAGATTGCCCTATTGTACCTGCCCCACCAAGCACTAAAAAAGACGATTTGGATACGGCGTCGACTAACTGTTTTTCATTTCCTGAAAACCTCAAACCTCAAACCTCAAACCTACACTGTATATTTTTTTATTATGTCTGTTTAAATAAATGCATTCTTAACCCCATCTCACAGTTATTTATATCCTATATTTCCCCTGACATTTTAGAAACCATTCATACGTTCTAATCAATCCGTCCTCTAAGTTTATCTTGTGCTGCCATCCCAACCCATTTACCTTAGATGTATCCATAAGTTTTCTCGGTGTACCATCCGGTTTTGTTTCATCAAAAACAATCTCACCCTGATAACCAATAACCTTCGCTACTGTTTCCACTAATTCTCGAATTGAGCAATCCTCTCCTGTTCCCACATTGATATGAGATAGTCTAGGAGTTGTTTCCTTTTGATATATTTCACGCTTTAAGTTCATTATAAAAATGGATGCTTCTGCCATATCATCCACATGTAAAAACTCACGCATCGGCTTCCCCGTACCCCAGGCAAGCACTTGTGGTTTCCCCTCTAATTTTGCTTCATGAAAGCGCCTTATTAATGCTGGAATAACGTGTGAGTTTTCTGGATGAAAATTATCATTCTCACCATAAAGATTTGTCGGCATTACACTCCGGTAATCTCTCCCGTATTGACGATTATAGCTTTCACACAGTTTTATTCCTGCAATTTTAGCAATAGCGTATGGCTCATTTGTACTTTCTAATATTCCTGTTAATAACGCATCTTCCCTCATTGGTTGTTCCGCGAATTTGGGATAAATACAAGATGACCCTAAAAAAAGAAGGTTTTGTACATTATTGCGATGCGCTGCCTGAATAATGTTAGCCTCTATCATTAAGTTTTGATAAATAAACTCGGCTGGGTACTCATTATTTGCATGAATTCCACCTACTTTCGCAGCTGCTATATATACCTGGTCTATACTATTTGATTCGAAAAAACTATTCACAGCGAATTGATTCGTTAAATCAAGCTCATCTCGAGATCTTGTCAGAATAGTATTGTTTTCATCTTTTTTCAGTTGCCTAATAATAGCGGACCCGACCATTCCTTTATTACCAGCAACATATATAGTCTGACTCATGATTTACTCAACATTTATTGGGGTTTCATGTTCATGTTGTTTTAACAAAGCATGCCTTTGAGCCAGTTTTAAATCTTCTTTCACCATTTCGGCACACATTTCTTCGACAGTTATTTCAGGTACCCAACCTAATTTTTCTTTTGCTTTCGTAGGGTCACCTAATAGAGTCTCAACTTCAGCTGGCCTGAAATACCTCTCATCAATTTCTACAATAATATCCCCTATACTCAAGGCAGGTGCTTTCTCACCAGAAATTGCAATCACTGTCGCTTTTTCAGCCACCCCCTTGCCATCAAAGCTCAAAACAATTCCTAGCTCTTTCGCCGTCCACTGAATGAACTGACGAACTGAATATTGAATGCCAGTAGCAATAACAAAGTCATCTGGTTCCTCTTGTTGCAGCATTATCCATTGCATACGGACATAATCTTTAGCATGTCCCCAGTCGCGAAGTGCGTCCAAATTTCCCATAAATAAACATTTCTCAAGACCTTGCGCAATATTCGCTAATCCTCGTGTGATTTTCCGTGTTACGAAGGTTTCACCTCTACGCGGAGATTCATGATTGAATAAGATGCCGTTGCAGGCATACATTCCATAGGCTTCTCGGTAATTAACCGTCATCCAATAAGCATACATTTTAGCTACAGCATAAGGCGAACGTGGATAGAATGGTGTTGTTTCTTTTTGAGGAACCTCTTGCACTAAACCATACAATTCTGAAGTTGATGCTTGATAAAACCTAGTTTTCTTTTCCAGTCCTAATAGACGTATTGATTCGAGTAAACGAAGTGTACCAATCGCATCAACATCGGCCGTATACTCTGGCGACTCGAACGAAACAGCAACATGAGATTGTGCTCCTAAATTATAGACTTCATCTGGCCGAGTTTCTTGTAAAATTCGTGTTAAATTTGATGAGTCTGTTAAGTCGCCATAATGCAAAACGAATTTAGCATTATCAACGTGAGGATCCTGGTAAATATGATCAATACGCTGTGTATTAAAAGATGATGCACGGCGTTTAATTCCATGCACTTCATAACCCTTTTCTAATAAAAATTCAGCTAGATACGAACCATCTTGGCCGGTTACGCCGGTTATTAATGCGACTTTTTGTTTATTCATTCTTCAATTCAAACCTTATCTTCAAGTGAAAACTGTTTCTCAAATTTTTTGATGAAAATATCTAAATCACGGATAGGCAGAGCATTAATCCCTGCTGCAGCTTTTCTTCCTCCTCCAGTTAAGAATTCACTGACTAAAACATCTGCACCTGACTTGCGATTTAAAGGAGCCCGCACACTAACTAATAACGTCCCATCACCCATATCATTAATAACCGCATGAGCTTTATTTGGATACCGGTTCGCTAACTCATTGCTATACACCCCACTTACACGTCTTGCCCATGACTCGTTTGGCAACGTCACCACTGTTGTATGTTCAGTTTCATGCATAAACCGACTAAACTCAGCTTTCGCCATGTCTTGCTCATACCCATTTTTAAGGGTATCAAATACCTCTTTATCACTTTCTAAAAATGTAAATGGCGTATCAAATTTGACTAATCGTTTATATAGCGTTGCTGGATGGAAAAACAGGTCATTTATACTCTGGCCATAACTATTATAATTAATGTAAACACCTAACTCTTGTAAAATCTCTAATTCTTCTTTATCAAAACCTGACTCTAACCCTAGTTTCGTCGCTTTGCCTGTAAGATTGTCACCAAATGCAGCTGCCAGAGCCCAAGCACGGTATTCGCCTTTTAGTTTTTTATCAACAATTAAAGAAGTACAAGTATCAGCAGATAAATTAATATCCGTAGTCAAATGAGGATGACGTAATATCTCACTAGCTTTATGATGATCGATGTAATTTATATAACAACCCGATTGTAACAATCGCTCTACGTCAATAGCGTTCTTTTCAAATGAAATATCTAATACAGTAATGTGACTCTCTGATACGTCACCTATGCGACCTAACAAATCGACATCCCGCTTTGTTCCCGTTATCAATGATGACACTATAGGTTTATTTCTTCTTAATTGGATTAAGGCACATATCCCATCTGCATCACCATTGAAAACATCAATATATTCCATCCGTTTATTCTTTATAACCACCGTTCATTTTATTTAAATTACCATACAGTAGTGCCTGATAGTGCAGCTTTAGCTCTTTACGCTAGCTTCCCTATACACATATAGATTTTATAAAAACTGGTTTGGCCGTTGAGTTCCCGTACTATCGCACCTTATAGTTAACCTAAGAGCTATATAACAACAACTTTTCTCAAAAAGAAACAATGAAAGCAATTTAAATTTACTAGGCTATTTCTACTAAACTTAGTGTAACCTTTTGTCAACTGGCTCTGATAATAAAATCTTACGGCTTATCGGTACTGTACTTTAATAATCACTCAACCGTCACAGACTTAGCTAAATTTCTTGGTTGATCAACATCTGTACCTTTAATTAAAGCTACATGGTAGCTTAATAATTGAAGCGCAATATTAAATACTATTGGCGCTGTAAACCTTCCTACGTTAGTGGTAGATTTAATCACTAGCATACCTTCCTCAGGCTCAATGTCTGAATGCTCATCTTCAAAAATAATCATTTGACCGCCACGAGCTTTAACTTCTTGTAAGTTAGATTTTAATTTTTCTAATAAATCATCATGAGGGGCAATAGCAATGACGGGCATGTGTTCATCAATTAAAGCTAAGGGTCCATGTTTTAACTCACCAGCAGGATAGGCTTCAGCATGGATATAACTAATTTCTTTTAGTTTTAATGCACCCTCCATAGCTATCGGATACATGGTCCCTCGGCCTAAAAATAAAGCGTGTTGTTTATCTGAAAAATCTTCCGCAATTTTTTCAATTGTCTCTTCGTGGGATAATACTTTCGAAATCAGTGTCGGTAACTGTTGAAGGCCCCTCACAATTGCCTTCTCTCTTTCAGATGTGATTTTTGTTTTAACTCGGCTGATTGTCGTCACCAACACCGCTAAAAGAACCAGTTGCGTTGTAAAGGCTTTTGTCGACGCCACACCAATTTCTGGCCCAGCATGTGTTAAACAAACAAAGTCAGATTCACGCGTTAGACTACTTTCGGCAACATTACATATTGCTAATGTCGGAATACAGACAGCTTCTCCCCTTCCAGATTCTATTTCTGTACGAATTTGTATCACTTTTTGCAAAGCAGCTAATGTATCTGCTGTTTCGCCAGATTGGCTTAGTGTGATAAACAATGTTTTATCTTGTAAGACGGGGTTTCGATAACGATACTCGCTGGCAACTTCTACATGGCAAGTTAGCTGGCAAACATCTTCAAACCAATATTTTGCTACCATGCCAGCATGGTAGCTAGTACCGCAAGCAATAATTTGAACTGCTTCAACCTGTTCAAAGACAGCAGCTGCATCCTGACCAAAACTAGTGGGAATGACACTGTCTTGCTTGATTCGGCCTACTAAAGTATCAACCACTGCCTGAGGCTGCTCATATATTTCTTTATGCATGTAATGTCGATGTTGCCCGAGTTCAACACTTTCGACAGATAAATTCGACTCTTTCGCTTCTCGCTCTACTTTCTGACCTGATGCGTTATAAATCTCGATACTTTCTTTAGTGAGGATAGCTATATCACCATCTTCCAAGAAAATAAAGCGTCGAGTAACTGGTAGTAATGCTGACACATCAGACGCAATAAAATGTTCACCTATACCTACACCAACTACCAGAGGCGATCCCTTTCTCGCTGCAATAAGTGTATTTGGCTCATCAGTTGATATAACACCTAAGGCATAGGCACCTTCAAAACGGGCTACTGCCCTTTTAACCGCATCAAATAATGTAGCATGTGACTGCAATTGATAATGCACCTCATGCGCGACGACTTCAGTATCAGTTTCTGATGTAAATTGATAATTATTGGCTAACTGCTCTTGTTTTAAGGCTTCGTAATTTTCAATAATACCGTTATGTACAACAGCGACATTGCCATTACAAATATGGGGATGCGCGTTATTTTCTGCTGGAGCACCATGTGTTGCCCACCGAGTATGAGCAATGCCTACATTACCTGAAAAAGGCTTTTTTTCTTCTGTTATTTTTTTTTGTAGCGCGTTGATTTTCCCTAATGCTCGGACACGTCGAATATCAGAACTATTGTTAAGTAACGCTATTCCAGATGAATCATATCCTCTATACTCTAACCGTTTTAACCCCTCTAATAAGATAGGGGTTAAATTCCTTTCTGCAATCCCACCGACTATTCCACACACAACAACAGCCTTACTTAATATTTGATAATTGCCAAATTATACAGGGTTACGAAAGATTTATTTCAACCAATCTTCAACATCACATTGCGGTTCAAAACCATCTATTGTTTCTACCAGTATATCGCGTGCTTCCTGATAATCCCCTTCTAATGAAGCCCTCATTAATTTTTGTAAGTAAACGTCTAACTCATCCCATGGAATAATCAATTCATGTGCTTTCATGATTTTTTTATGTTCCGTTTCTAATACCTCATCACCAATCAACAATTCTTCATACAATTTTTCACCTGGCCTTAATCCAGTATAGACAATCTCTATATCACCATCTGGATTATCCTCACCTTTTTCCTGGTGCCCACTCAGATGAATCATACGTTTTGCCATTTCTAAAATACTAACTGGCTCTCCCATATCCAGCACAAAGACATCTCCCCCTTTTCCCATCGCACCTGCTTGTATAACTAGTTCTGCAGCCTCAGGAATAGTCATAAAGTAGCGAATGATTTTTGGATCTGTGACCGTGATTGGCCCGCCATTAGCAATTTGCTGTCGAAAAAGCGGAACCACAGATCCTGATGAACCAAGTACATTACCGAACCGGACCATTGTAAACCGTGTCTTCCCCACAGAATTTGGACTCATATCTTCGGCTAAAGCTTGTAATATCAACTCAGCTAAACGCTTACTTGCACCCATTGTATTGGTTGGTCTTACCGCCTTATCTGTCGAGATTAAAACAAAAGTCTCAACCCCTGCGTTGAGAGCAGCCTGAGCGCAGTTTAATGTACCAAAAACATTATTTTGGATACCTTCACTGGTATTGTGTTCAACAAGTGGAACATGTTTATAGGCCGCTGCATGGTAGATCGTCTCGACTCTGAATTTCTGACAAACTTCTTCTATACGTCGCTGGCTAAGTACTGAGCCTAATAATGCGTAGACTGGTATGTTTTCTCCAACGACTTGTTTCAGTTCCCGTTCGATATTGTAAAGACTAAATTCACTCAATTCATATAGAATCAAGGCTACTGGTTGCAATTTTATGATTTGCCGACATAGCTCCGAACCTATTGACCCACCAGCTCCTGTCACCATGACCACTTTTTTACTTATATTTGCGTTAAGTAATTCTTCAACTGGTGTAACTTGATCTCTCCCCAGCAAGTCAGCAATATCTACTTCTTGCACATCTGTTACTTTGACTTTGCCCTGTGCTATGTCGTTTAAGCTAGGTAAGGTCCTAACATGAATGGGGTAAGGTTCTAAACGGTTTATAATCTCATTGCGTCGACTACGTGACAGTGAAGGCATAGCTAATAAAACTTCTGAGATATGATATTTTTCGATCAGATTATTTAATTCTTCGAAAGAAAAAATATTGAGCCCACTTACTTGTTGGCCAATGAGATGCCTGTCATCATCAATAAAAGCGACTGGCCTTAATTCTCTTGCCATTCTTAAACTCACTGACAAGTGTGCGCCGGCATCACCTGCACCATAAATTAGTACCGGCGTTGTACGAAATTGTTGTGAAGCAGTGATTTGTCCTGCAGAAAGATATTGAGTGAACCACCAGCGAGCAATTAAGCGGCTGCCGCCAATAAAAACAAGCAATATTAATATATTAATACCATAGACTGTTCTTGGTACTACACCCGTTACTTCTGCACTAGCGAGTAAAAGGATAACGGCAAAAACTAGTGTGTAGAGCGTTGTTGCTTGAACGACAGCCCAAATTGCTTTCATACCTAAGTAACGGACAATTGCACGATAAAGCCCAAACTTAATAAAAATGGGTATAGCAATAACAGGAGCAAGCAAAAAAATCCACAACTGCTCATTAGCAGGTTGATACATTGTGCTATAACGCAGTGAAAATGCCAGCCAAAGTGCTAAAATCACAGAAACAAAATCAATTACTAGTGTAATCGTTCTCTTAGTTTTTCTCGTTCTACTCAAAAACCAATGTGAAATTGCTGTTGTATTCATTTAGTGCGTGTTATCCCTTAACCGTCAACTATCTTAAGTCTAACGCGTCCTAAATATAGAATGGTAATTTTTCTGAAATGGCACGCCCGACAGGATTCGAACCTGTTACCCTCGGCTTAGAAGGCCGATGTCCCGACCCTCTGGTCCCAAACCAGATGCGCTACCAGACTGCGCTATGCCCCGACATTTCGAAGAACAGACATCCCCGAAGAAAGCCGGAATAATACGCTGATGCCTGGCAACAGTCAATTGTCTTCATGATATTTTTTGCTGTCTAAGACACAACATGAGACCATATCTGGTTTTGATTGTCCGGAACCATTTTATGACTGCCCAATTGCTCGATGGTAAAGCCATAGCTTCAGCGCTTAAACAAGACTTGAAAGCGGCTACAGCACTTCGCTTACAAAGTGGAAAACGCCGACCTGGTCTGGCTGTTGTCTTACTCGGTTCTGATCCAGCTTCTCAAGTTTATGTTGGTAGTAAACGTCGTGGCTGTGAAGAAATTGGGTTTAAATCGGATTCCTACGATCTACCAGCCGACTGCTCTGAATCAGAGCTATTAGCCCTCATCGATCGACTCAATGATGATAATGAAATCGATGGTATTTTAGTTCAGCTGCCACTACCTGAACACATCAACTCTGAAAAAATCATCGAACATATTGCCCCTCATAAAGATGTCGATGGCTTTCACCCCTATAATATTGGTCGGTTGGCACAACGTAACCCACAACTTCGTCCTTGCACCCCTAAAGGGATGATGACGATGCTAAAACATGCCGATATCAATGTAAAAGGACAAGAAGCTGTGGTGGTCGGTGCTTCTAATATTGTCGGCCGCCCTATGGCACTCGAATTGTTATTAGCGGGTTGTACCACGACTGTCTGTCATCGAATGACTAAAGATTTAGAATTTCATGTTAGACGTGCAGATATTCTGGTTGTTGCGGTAGGTAAACCGAACTTTATTCCTGGTAACTGGATTAAAGAGGGCGCTATCGTACTTGATGTCGGTATTAATAGACTCGTCAATGGCAAATTAGTCGGTGATGTCGAGTTTGATGTCGCTAAAGAAAAAGCCGCTTGGATTAGTCCCGTACCTGGTGGTGTCGGACCAATGACTGTAGCGACTTTACTTGAAAACACCTTCTATGCCGCTGATTCGTTACACGACCAATAACATTATTCTCTCCGCCAGCTGGTTTTCCCAGATGCATCTTCAAGAATAATACCCATCGCAGTTAGCTTGTCTCTGACCTGATCTGCTTTAGCCCAATCTTTGTCTGCACGTGCTTGGTTTCTTTGGCTAATCAGATCTTCGATTTCTGCAACATCATCACTTGCACCCGCCAAAAAAGCATCCGCTGTTTGTTGGAATAACCCCAATACGCGGCCAAAAGACACTAATAGACTTGCATAGTAGTTTCTCTGTTCCGCGTCTTGTTGTTCCTGCGCCTTATTTAAGGCTTGCCTCACATCAGACATAACTGACAAGGCCAATGCCGTATTGAAATCATCGTCCATCGCCGTTGCGAAGCGTTGAGAAAACTCGGTGTCTTGTTGCCAATCAAGCGTATTATCAATTTCAACATCACGTAAAGCACTATAAAACTTAGTCAATGTATTTTTAGCTAGATCTAATTGCTCTTCTGAATAATTCAAAGGGCTACGATAATGACTGGTCAAAATGAAATAACGGACTACCTCTGCATCATATTGCTCAAGCACTTCTCTGACAGTGAAAAAATTACCCAATGATTTAGACATTTTTTCATCATCGATACTAACAAAACCATTGTGCATCCAATAGTTAACATACTGACAGCCATGTGCGCCTTCTGATTGCGCAATTTCATTTTCATGGTGAGGAAATTGCAAATCTTGGCCACCGCCATGAATATCAAATTGTTTTCCTAGGCTATCCGCCGACATGGCAGAACATTCAATATGCCACCCAGGCCTACCTTTGCCCCAAGGCGAGTCCCATGAAGGCTCTTCTGGTTTAGCCCCTTTCCACAACACAAAATCCATTGGGTCTTGTTTCGACTCATTAACTGCTACGCGCTCACCAGCACGTAATTCTTCTATATTTCTGCCAGACAATTTACCGTAGTCAGGGAACTCACTGACATCATAATAAACATCACCATTGTCTGCCGCATAAGCCAAGCCTTTGTCGATTAAGGTTTCGATCATGGCTAACATTTCTGATATTGCCTCTGTTGCCTTGGGTTCAGCAGTCGGCCTTTCTACACCCAATGCATCGGCATCTCGGTGCATTTCAGTAACGAACCGCTCAGTTAACGCTTGTATTGTTTCGTTATTCTCATTCGCTCTGGTAATGATCTTGTCATCAATATCGGTAATATTGCGAATATAAGTGACATCGTACCCACTGGCACGTAAATAACGTGTCACAACATCAAATACCACCATTACTCTGGCATGGCCAACATGACAAAAGTCATACACCGTCATTCCACAGACATAGAGCTTTACTTTGCCTGGTTCGATGGGAGTAAAAAGTTCTTTTTGTTTGGTTAAACTATTATGTATATGCAGCATGGCGGTCATTTTACGTGATGTTGACTATTAAAAGTAGCTTTAACACTCCACTTCATGGCTTATTTACACTATCATAGCGACTTTAATTATTAATCACTGGGGCAAACTTAGATGAAAACTTTTTTTCGTTATTTGTTACTGCCTTTTTTTATCCTTTTTTTTCTTATTGCTTGTTCTCAAGGAGGCAATACTTTGCCAAAAGTTAAACTTTCTACCTCTCATGGTGACATCGTCATCGAACTCGATGCTGATAAAGCACCCAATACTGTTGCTAACTTTTTAAACTATGTTGAAAGTGGCTTTTATGATGGTGTTATTTTCCACCGTGTTATTAAAGATTTTATGATTCAAGGTGGTGGCTTTGATGAAAATTTTGAACAAAAAGCGGTTAATGATCCTATTGAAAATGAAGCTAATAACGGTTTAACGAATGTCCGTGGTTCATTAGCGATGGCTAGAACAGGCGATCCGCACTCTGCGACAGCACAGTTTTTTATTAACACCGTTGATAATGATTTCCTTAATTTCCGGGCAGAGAATCGTGATGCTTGGGGCTATGCTGTTTTTGCCCATGTCGTTGAAGGCATGGATGTGGTTGATGAGATTCGTGGGGTCAGCACAGGATCACGTGGCCACCACCAAGATGTACCCAATGATAATGTTGTGATTCAAAGTGCTACGGTTATCGACTAAGTCATTTATTTTTGCCTCTTTGCGGTCTAGCCGTTAAGAGGCATTATCTATTATGTCGACTTTATTCATATCCGATTTACACCTGCGTCCCGATCAACCCGGACTCATTCAACTTACCGTCGATTTTTTAGCCGAGCAAGCGCCCAATATTGATCAGCTTTATATCCTTGGCGATCTATTCAATACCTGGTTAGGGGATGATATTGTTCCCGACGAATTTCAGCCCTTGATCGACCAACTCATCGCACTTCATCATGTGGGTATAAAAAGTTACTTGATGGTTGGCAATCGCGACTTTATGATGGGAAAAGCGTTTGCTAAACGTTGTGGTATGACCTTACTCGCTGACCCAACTAAAATTAATCTGGCAGGCCAAGATATCCTGCTTATGCACGGCGATAGCTTATGTATTGATGACGTGAGTTATCAGCGATACAGGCGTTGGACTAGAAGCCGCTTTTTGCAGCGTTGTTTCTTATGCTTATCGGCGAAATACCGTCAAGGTATCTCGGACAAAATTAAACAAAAGAGTCGTGAACAAAAACAACATAAAACGGCCATGATCATGGATGTTAATCATGATGAAGTCAGCCGTGTTATGAAACAGCATAGTGTTAAGTATTTATTACACGGTCATACTCACCGACCTGCTATCCATCAATTAGACAATAACCATTACCGCATCGTTTTAGGTGATTGGCAACAAACCCCCAGTTTTATGTTATTCGATGGCTACCAATTACAATTATTCGATCAGCGCAGTCCTGAGTCCACATCTATTTTAAAGCTGGTTTAGGCCTTCTTGTCTAAAATAGCTTTCAAACGCTTCGGTGGAATATAACCTGGTAGTAACTCGCCTGACTCAAGAAATAAAGCCGGTGTTCCTTCTACCCCTAGACGCCGTCCAGCCTCGAAGTGTGCCGAAACAGGATTATCACATGCCTCTTTCTCAACACGGTTACCGGCTTTTGAATCCGTCATTGCTTGTTGACGATCCTCAGCACACCACACATTTACAGCTTTATCATACGAGGCAGAGTTTGGACCAGAACGCGGGAACGCCATGTAGCGGATTTTAATGCCTAAATCATTATATTCCGGCATTTGCTCATGTAGTTTACGGCAGTAACCGCAATCAATATCGGTAAAAACAGTCAAAGTATGCTCTGTTTTCTTCGGTTCAAACACAATCATATCTTCTTCATTTAACGAGGCCAATGCTTCTTTTTTAATCCCTGTTCTTCTTAACTGGGTGATATTCTCACGAGAGTCCAACGCAATCACATCACCTTGAAATACGTAACGCGCATCTTTAGAAAAGTAGACCACTTGTCCATCAACAACTGCCTCAACAAAATCAGTGCCTTCAAGCGCTGACATCTTTTCTACCACCATGCCAGGTAACATTGCTTCTAGTTTGGCTTTTAATGCAGCGTCAGCTTGAGCTGAGCCAATCCATGCCAATAATGGCAGCAGGATAAGATAACGTTTTATCATCTGGGTTCCTAATCTCTAAAGTTATTAAATTGTAATGGCATATCAAGGCTGTCATTGCCTTTCAACAAAGCCATCACTTGTTGTAAATCATCTCTCTTTTTACCCGTGACACGTACGCTTTCTCCTTGTACTGCCACTTGTACTTTCAGCTTACTTTCTTTGACACATTTTACGATTTTACGTGAGAGATCTTTTTCAATTCCTTCCCGCACAATCACATCTTGTTTACGCATTTTACCTTGGCCCATCGGCCCTTTAATCTCTAGGCAACTGACTTCTATTTTGCGTTTGACCAACTTCAAACGCAAAATATCCAATAGCTGTTCTAATTGAAAATCGCTATCAGCAAATAAAGTGAGCACTTTAGCTGCTTGCTCTACTTTGGCATCACTGCCACGAAAATCATAGCGGTTGGCTAATTCTCGGTTTGCTTGATCAACTGCATTGCTCAATTCATGTTGATCGACTTCAGAGACGATATCAAACGCCGGCATCTTTTGTTCCTAATAGGTTGTAATGGTGAGATTCTATCATTGCTAAGCCCTTGGGTGATGGCTTGCATGCAATGATTTTAATCTTTCTCGCGCAATATGGGTGTATATCTGTGTTGTCGATAAATCTGAATGGCCTAATAATAATTGGACAACACGTAAATCAGCTCCATGATTAAGTAAATGGGTTGCAAAAGCATGTCTTAGCGTATGTGGTGATAGTGGTTTTTCTATTTCAGCTTGCTGTGCATAACGTTTAATCAAATACCAAAAAGCTTGTCGTGTCATCGCTTTACCACGCCGTGTCGGAAATAAATCTTCACTAACGTAACCTTGTAATAAAACAGGTCGGGCTTCGATTAAATATTGTTGTAACCAGTCTAAAGCCACTTCTCCTAAAGGCACCAAACGTTCTTTGTTGCCTTTACCTACACAGCGAACTAGCCCTTGGCGCATATTGAGTTGTTCGACCGTCAACGTCACTAGTTCAGAAACACGTAAACCCGTTGCATAAAGCACCTCTAGCATTGTTCTATCCCTTAGGCCAAGGTGATGGCTGATATCTGGTTGCTCTAATAAATCTTCAACTTCTTGTTCCGTTAGCCCCTCTGGCAGAGGACGGCCTAAGCGGGGTGATTCTATTTGTGTTGTTGGATCTGATTCGCGTATTTCTTCACGACATAGATAGCGATAGAAACGTCTTAAGCTCGATAATAAGCGTGCTTCACTTCGTGCTTTTCGGCTTTCTTGTATTCGTACACCTTGGTAGCGCAAAATATCTTCGCGGGTTGCTGCTGATAGTGACACTTCATCCTGAGCTAACCACGTTGCAAAGGCCATTAAGTCGCGCCGATAAGCTTCCACGGTATTTTTGCTTAGACCTGACTCTAACCACAGACTATCTAAAAAAGATTGTAGATAAGCTGGCGACTCAGCTAATTTATTGTTTTTCATGCGCCAGCAACCAATGCTTTATCGCTATTGCTTCGCCATCTATTTTTCCACCAAAACCACCAATATCGCTGCTTTTAACAACCCGGTGACAAGGAACGATTAATAAGTAAGGGTTAGCACGACAGGCATTACCAACAGCTCTTGCAGAGCTATTGAGTGCTTTCGCCACTTCGCCATAGGTTTGTGTTGTCCCCATTGGGATAGATTGTAGATGTTGCCAAACCCGTTTTTGGAAAGTGGTTCCTGATTCAGGTAACCCAACAGACCAGCCATTATGCGCTTGCAAACTATATTGCTTGAGCTGCTGCATCACTTCCTTGATTTGGGGTGATAGGATTGTCGTGGAGGCCGTGGCAATTTTTTGGTCGAGATCCATGGCAATACTGCTGAGTGTATTGTTCTCAATTGTGAGTAACAATTGCTTAATAGGACCTTTTGGTAAAGGTAGTGTTACCTGATGTGATTCTGTCATCACAGCATCATACCTAAAATAGCTTAAGATTTCGCTACAAAAAAGGGCAGTGCTGAAAACAGCACTGCCCTTTTGTTTAATCTCGTGCACCTTAAATCAGGTGCAGATAGACTTTATGATAATTTTTCTTTAATACGTGCTGCTTTACCAGTCAATTCACGTAAGTAATATAGTTTAGCGCGACGTACATCACCACGACGAATCACTTCTAAACTTGCAACAGCAGGGCTGTGTGTTTGGAAAACACGTTCAACACCAACACCATTTGAAATTTTACGTACTGTGAAAGCAGAATGAAGACCACGGTTACGTTTAGCAATAACAACACCTTCAAAGGCTTGTTCACGCTCACGGTCACCTTCTTTAATTTTTACTTTAACAATAACAGTGTCACCTGAAGAAAATTCAGGAATGTCCTGTCTCATTTGCTCAGCGTTTAGCTGTTCAATAATATTGCTCATCGTTCTACTCCTAAATTCCTACTGTTCTTCTTGCCACTCGGCAATAAATTGTTCTAACAATGCGTTCTGCTCATCATCCAGTGTCATCACTGCTAACAAGTCAGGTCGCCTTAACCACGTTCGACCTATCGACTGTTTGAGACGCCACTGTCGTATTGCCTCATGATCGCCCCCCAACAACACACTAGGTACGCGCCGATCTGCCAATTGTTCTGGTCGTGTGTAATGCGGGTGGTCTAATAGACCTGCCATAAAAGAATCTTGTTGTGCCGATTCTTCATCACCTAACACACCAGGTAATAATCTTGCTACACCATCCACCATCACCATGGCTGCAAGTTCACCCCCACTGAGTACATAGTCACCTATTGACCATTCCTCATCTATCTCTTGTTCTATCAGACGTTCATCAATGCCTTCATAACGTCCTGCAACAAAAATCATCGTTTCTCTTGTCGCCAATTCTTGCAAACCTTGTTGATCCAATTGTCGTCCTTGCGGTGACAATGCAATCACTTTTGTTTGCTGACCCAACTGCTGTTTTGCAGCATGGATAGCTTGCTGTAATGGTGCCACTTTCATCACCATGCCAGGGCCGCCGCCATAGGGCCTATCATCTACTGTTTTATGCCTATCTTGCGTGAAATCACGTGGATTCCAATGCTTTAATGTCAACAGGCCTTCTTTTACTGCTCGGCCTGTTACACCATATTCGCTAATGGCATCAAACATCTGGGGAAACAATGACACTACACCTATGCGCATGCGCTTGTTTCCTCAATAATCAGCTTCCCAGTCAACTTCAATAAACCCGCAATCTAAGTCAACTTTTTGAACGATTTCATCCAATACAAATGGAATTAAGCATTCTGCCTTTTGTTCTTTATTCTTTACGACAAGTACATCATGTGCACCTGTCTCTACTAAGCTATCAACTTGACCGAATACATGCCCATCCAAATTGATAACTTTTAAACCGGTTAATTCTGACCAATAAAACTCATCTGAATGGGTCGGTTTTAGTTGTTCTTTTTTTATGGCCAATGCCGTGCCAATTAACGGTAAAACTTGCTCAGGATCGGTTACATTCTCTAATGCAATAACAATCCCTTTACCTTGTACACGTCCATTGGACACTTTTGCTTCTACCCACTGCCCCTTAACGGAAAGGTAAAGTGGTGTGTAACTTAATATATTCTTTCTGGGGTCGGTGTATGAAAAGACTTTCATCCACCCCTTAATCCCAAAGACTCCGGCAATTTTACCAACCGGGACAAATTCCTCGGATGTGGTCATACCGAAACCTAAAACTATTTTATGCTGCTTTTTGCGCTTGCATGATCAAGTTAGCAACACGGTCTGATGTTTGTGCACCTAAGTTGATCCAATGTGTAATGCGTTCCATATCTAAACGTAATGTTTCTTCCTGGCCTTGAGCCCGTGGATTAAAGAAACCAACACGTTCGATGCAACGGCCGTCACGTTTGTTACGTGAATCAGCGACTACAACATTATAATAAGGGCGCTTTTTTGCACCACTGCGAGACATTCTAATTGTGACCATATTTCTGCCTGTTTAAAACGGGATCGAAAAACAGAAACATTTTACGCACTTATCTTACATTTGAAAAGCTTAAATTAGCTTTGTGTTAAAAAGGCATGCCCCCACCTGATGGGAATCGTCCGCCTAAGCCGCGCATCATCTTAGCCATACCGCCTTTTTGGTTCATTTTTTTCATCATTTTTTGCATTTGGGAAAACTGTTTCAATAAACGGTTTACGTCTTGAATTTGCATGCCACATCCTGCTGCTATACGCTTTTTGCGTGACCCTTTAATAATATCAGGTCGCTGGCGTTCTTTTTTCGTCATTGAATTAATGATCGCTTCAAGTCTTCCGAGTTCTTTGTCATTCACTTGTTGTTTTGCTACTGCAGGGATATTTGCCATGCCCGGCAGCTTATCCATCATCGAACCAATCCCACCCATACTACCCATTTGGCGTAATTGATCTCGGAAATCTTCTAAGTCAAAGCCTTTGCCTTTTTTGAGCTTTTTGGCTAATTTCTCAGCTGAACCTTGGTCCATTTTTCGCTGTGCTTCTTCCACCAGCGATAATACGTCACCCATTCCTAAAATTCGTGATACCACACGATCAGGATGGAAGGGTTCTAGTGCAGTTGTTTTCTCACCAACCCCCATAAATTTAATCGGTTTACCCGTGATATGGCGAATGGATAAGGCCGCACCACCACGCGCATCACCGTCTGTTTTGGTTAAGATGACCCCAGTGAGTGGTAAAGCATTATTAAATGCCTCTGCTGTGACCGCAGCATCTTGCCCCGTCATACTATCGACAGTGAAAAGGGTTTCAATCGGGTTAATCGCCGCATGCAGTCGTTTTATCTCGGCCATCATCTCTTCATCGATAGCTAAGCGACCCGCGGTATCAATAATCACCACATCAATGAATTTTAATTTTGCTTCTGCTACAGCTGCGTTGGCAATATCTACAGGATCTTGGCTCGTATCACTTGGAAAAAAGTTAGCTTCAACCTCACCCGCCAAGGTTTTTAATTGTTCTATCGCAGCAGGGCGATATACGTCAGCACTGGCCACCATGACCGATTTTTTCTGACTTTCTTTTAACCATCTTGCTAATTTGGCAACACTGGTCGTTTTACCTGCACCCTGCAAACCCGCCATTAAAATCACGGCTGGAGGCTGCATGTTCAGATTAAGTGATTCGTTTGCCTCACCCATGACAGCGACTAACTCATCATTAACGACTTTGATGAGGGCTTGTCCTGGTGTCAAACTGCGAAGCACATCTTGACCCATCGCACGTTCTTTAACGCGATCGATAAAGGCCTTAACCACAGGTAATGCAACATCAGCCTCAAGTAAGGCCATGCGCACTTCGCGTAAGCTTTCTTTTATATTACTTTCTGTTAACCGGCCTTGGCCTCGAAGCTTTTGTAATGTACTTCCTAAGCGGTCACTTAAACTATCAAACATGGTTCACCTTGTTGTTCATTTCGTGGTATCTATAATACGTTATTGTTGATTATAACTGATATATTAGTGCCTTTATGATTACATCGTTTATCATGCTGTGATGACTTCTTTTTTATTGTGTGACATGGACTACGCTTAAATGGCCATTGCAAACTCTCTCGCATTATTGCTCTACCTCGTTTGTAGCGTGGCTTTGATCCGACATTTTGTACAAGGTGATAAAACACAAGCATTGGCTTTGCCAGTCGGTTTATTAACGATACTGGCTTTAATTTTTCATGGTACTGATATCTTTTTCACCATGTTGAATGCGGGTGGATGGGATGTCAGCCTATTCAGCACGATGACCATCGCCGCTTGGGTGATGGCTCTCATTGCTTATTTGATCGGATTGAAAAGTCAGACTGCTGCTCACCCTGGCATGCTGATTTACCCTCTGGTAGCTTTAACCCTTATTTTGAAATCTACCTTGCCTTCTCATACGACAGGTGGTTTATCCTCTCCTGCTCTAGAATGGCATGTTCTGTTATCTTTAACCGCATATAGTTTATTCACTTTAGCAGCTATTCAAGCGCTTGTTTTAGCCGTTCAAGAACGTCAGATCCGCCAGCGAAGTTTAGGCGGTCTTATGCGACAATTGCCCCCATTACAATCGATGGAAGCAAGCTTGTTTCAGTTAATCGGCAGTGGCTTTTTATTACTCACGATTGGTTTGATTACGGGCTTTATCTTTCTCGATGATATTTTTGCTCAACAACTAGCCCATAAAACGGTCTTATCCCTCATTGCTTGGTGTGTTTTTGCCACATTATTATGGGGCCGCTGGCAAGATGGCTGGCGTGGGCAAACTGCCATAAAATGGACTTTGGTCGGGTTTTTATTTTTAGTTTTAGCTTATTTTGGTAGCAAATTCGTGTTGGAATTTATTTTGTCTCAATCATAGGCCTTTATAAAAACACATCATGCTCGAAAGCACCTCGATAACACTATTATTATTTATCTTATTCATTTTACTCGTTTTTTCTGCTTTTTTCTCAAGCTCAGAAACCGCGTTGATGTCTTTGAATCGTTATCGCTTGCGTCATTTAGAACAAGAAGGTCACCCTGGCGCGGCGCGCGCGAGTCAACTGTTAAACCGACCTGATCGACTTATAGGCCTTATTTTATTAGGCAATAACTTCGTTAATATCTTAGCATCGGCTATTGCAACCATTATTGGCGTTAAGTTATTTGGTGAAAATGGTATTGTCGTTGCGACTTTCACCCTCACATTAATTATTCTGTTATTCGCTGAAGTCACACCCAAAACATTTGCTGCTCTTCATCCTGAACGTATTGCTTTTCCTGCCAGCTTTATTCTTAAGCCGCTTTTAGTTTTACTTTATCCTCTGGTTTGGTTTACCAACTTGATCACCAATCAGCTTTTAAACCTATTTGGCATTAAACCCGAAGAAACTATGTCAGATGCCATCAATTCTGAAGAATTGAGAATGGCATTAAAAGAAGCTGGCGCTTTGATACCGCAACGACATAAAAAGATGTTGATGAGTATCTTAGACTTGGAAAAAGTCACGGTTGACGACGTAATGGTCCCTCGAAGTGAAATTGACGGTCTCAATATCGATGCACCCTTACCCGAGATCATTAAGCAACTGTCTTATTGCGGAAACACCCGGTTACCGGTTTATGAGACCAGTTTAGATAAGTTGATAGGGATCGTGCATGTCCGTAAAGCTTTACATTTATTAGCACAAGATAATTTAACTGTAGAGACGCTTAACGGCATTATCAAGGCAGCTTATTTTGTACCAGAAGGCACACCACTTAATACGCAATTAATCCAATTTCAACGCCAAAAAAGACGGACTGGCCTCGTTGTCGATGAGTACGGCGATCTCATTGGTTTAATCACACTGGAAGATATTTTCCGTGAAATTGTCGGTGAATTTACCGCCGATCCTATTGATGAAGATAAAGATATTCACCCGCAAGAAGATGGCAGTTACTTAATTAACGGTTCAGCTAATATTCGTGAAATCAATCGAAGTAATCATTGGCAGCTCCCAACGGAAGGACCAAAAACCATTAATGGCTTGATCCTAGAATACTTGGAAAGCATTCCGGAACCTAATGTTAGTTTACGCATCGAACAGTATGTGATTGAAATTATACAAACCGCTGACAATGTCATTAGAACAGTTAGGATCCGAGAAGATAATCATGAGGCAGGCTCATCATGACAACGCTTCGGATTAAATTATGCGGTATCAATAATATTGATATGGCTTCACTTAACTCGGTTTTACAGTTGTCTGATTCACGCTTAAACAGTGAATGGCAAGTCAGCCAATCTGGTCAAGTCGACTTGTTTATCTATAGTCTTGATACCGAAGAAGGTCGTTCGATGTTACGCCAGCATCGTCGTGGCGTCAGTGCAGCCTTAGCCAAAAAAAACCAGACTAATGCTTTGGCTAATTTTATTATTAAAAAGCCCATTCGCACTAAACAACTCGTTGAAGTGTTAAATGCAGCCGAAGAGCAAATTAAGGTAACAGCAGCAGAACAAACCGAAAAGCCACCCGCACCCAAAACGATTTCTAGCCCTAAAAAAGCTAAACCAAAAACCGTTAATAAGGCTGTTCCTAAACCTGCAAAAAAAACATCATTCTTGGCCTCCATTTCCAAGCATCTAGCACGACGTAAATCGCCCGTTTCTGACTTACCCGCATTAGCACTCTATATCCCAACAGAATCGGATACAAAATTAAGCACTATCAATGACCCCAAAGCCTTATCCAAATGGATTAAAAACTTACCCAAGGATGATGATAAAACGACGATAGATGCTTTGTTAGAACAGCTGATACCACTTAACCGAATCGCTATGGCAGCCGAAAACCGCTTAGCCCTGCTAGAACTCTACCGCGAACCGGTTAATGATTTTGTTTTTAGCCGTGACATCGAAGCCGTTAAGTTGGAGATGTCTGATCCCGAGGTCTTTAAGTCGAAAGTCAAACAACTCAATGCCTTCATCGAAGAGTTAGCCTTGGGCTATAAATTAGTGATTATGCAAGCTTATCAGCAAGGTCTTCGGCCTCGCTTAAACACGCCATTTTTATTTGCCATTATTCGTGCAACCGAATCCGTCAGTTTATTAATGATTCATGCTTTTCGTCACTACCGGAGTTCGCCAACAGGAGCCGTGCATGAATTACATCAACTCTATCTTTACTGCGAAGCTGATGAAGTACTCGACAAACTCGCTTCCTTAAAATTTTCCAGTACCAAAAAGCCTTTTATCCACTACTACAGCCAAATTATGTTAACGGGGATTGCTGATCCCTACAGCCTAGATAAATATGATGTTTTTTGGCTCTTTAATTTAATGGCTAAAATGGCTGATAGGGTAGCAATCACACTGCTCACCGAGCACCAGAAGACAACGGATAACACGACTGTCTTAGCAGGTCATTTCTGTCTGGAATGTAATAGTGACCGCATGTCGATACCGCTCCACCATATCAATATAGAACAGCGTCAACAATCAGATGTAAGATTGTTAAATCCGCAAGGTGTATTGTTTGCTATCGAACAAATTTTTGATGCTGCTGCGAATACCAGTACATTAGGCCGTTATAACCTTGATATTCAACTATTAAAAAAAGTGATTCCGCAATTCAATGCTAATTTTCAGCGGCAATATCAACGGCAATCTAATTCAGAAGAGCGGCTTGTCAGATTGGCCAATGGCTTTGAGGCAATTCACTATTCCCTCGCACATAATGATGATAATCAAACGACCGAGTGGTCTGTTTGTAATCATAGTAGTACAGGCCTTATGGCTCGCTGTAGTAAAACCAACCTCCCTGATCTGAGTATTGGCGATTTTCTAGGTGTTTTCGAAGCTGATTTACCTCCTAAACTCGCTACTATTCGTTGGTTACAAATTGATAATAATGAAAGTGTAGATCTAGGCCTGCAACTCCACCCAGGCAACCCAGCTGCGATTTACCTATCGCCTCATGGGAAAACCACTGAAACAAAAGGCCTCTACCTCCCACCTATCGAAGAGATTCGCCAAGCGCAAACCATCATTGTAGGAAAAGGGGGTTATTCTCCAAATCGTACTTTTGATGTCAAAGATGATGAAAAAACCTATACAATAGTGACGCAAAAACTGCTTGATTCATCGCTCAGCTATGATCAGTTTGATTATGTAGTAAAAAAAGATTAAGTAGAACTAGGCTACAACGGCACTTGTCACTAGAAAAACCGATTTAGGGAAATTCGATTATGCGCCTTTTGCTCAAACTCGTTGCTTTTATTGTCGTCATCATTGTTATCGGGCTCATCACCCTGCCGTTCATTGTCGACCCTAATGACTATAAGCAACAAATTTCTGAACAAGTCGAAAAAGCGACTGGCCGCACGCTTAATTTGGAAGGCGATCTTGGACTGTCCGTTTTTCCCTGGATTGCACTTGAATTAGGTCCTTTATCCCTTAGTAATGCTGACGGATTCAAAGCAGAGCAATTCGCTAAAATTGATAGTGCTCAGATTCGAATCAAACTGATGCCTTTGCTCAAAAAAGAATTAGAAATGGATACCGTTGTATTGGATGGTCTCATTCTTAATCTCGAAAAGAATAAAGCCGGCAAAACCAATTGGGATGATTTTGGCAGTAAAGAACAAAAAGATGACAATAAAACGGAAGAAACAGCATCTTCTGAACCCACGTCAGGATTAGCAGCACTAAGTATTGCTGGCATCGAACTCACTAATGCCAATATTTTCTGGTCCGATGAATCTAGTGGTTCTGACTATGCTGTTAAAAATTTAAATTTAAAAACTGATCCTTTGGAGCCGGGTGAACCCACCGCCGTTGAACTCAATTTTGATTTAGATGGTGATGCCGGTTTAACCGCTAATATCGACTTAGCTTCTCAGTTAGCGGCTGATATGGGAAATCAGCATTTTACGCTTAACGATTTTACGTTTAAGACCAAAGCGAGTGGGCAGGATATTCCTGAGATAGCTCTTACTTTAACCTCGGATATCACCGCTGATTTAGAGCAGCAAATTGTCACGCTCTCCAAATTGCGTCTCCTCACTTATGATCTTGTTATTGAAAGCGATATTAAAGCCACACAGATTTTATCTGAACAGCCACAATTCAATGGCCAGCTTGCTATTGCTCCCTTTAATTTAAGACAATTAGCCAAACAACTTGCCATCGCGCTTCCGGTTATGGCCGATGACACTACTTTAGAACTCGTTAAACTTGATAGCCAACTCTCTGGTTCAACAGATCATGTCAATTTGAACGATCTTGTCTTAACGCTTGACCAAAGCCAATTACGTGGGCAATTTGGCATTAAACAGTTTGCTAAACCAGCGCTTACTTTCAAACTGGCCTTGGATGCCATCGATGCCGATCGCTATTTACCCGCATCAGAGATTGACACTGCACCCGCCGACATGCCTGCTTCTGGAACACCAGGAGCCGCCAGTGCTGCCGCAGCAAACGAATTACCCCTTGAAACATTACGGGCTTTAAATATTGCTGGTAGTCTCGATATCGGAAAATTAAAAATCAGTGGCACACATAGTGAGAATATCCAACTTAATCTCAATGCTAAAGATGGCGTGGTTAAGCTTCAACCGTTAAGTGCAGAGTTGTATCAAGGTAACTACAAAGGCGATATCAAACTCGATGCACGTGGAAAAAGTCTTAAGCTAGGTATCAATGAAAACCTGAATAATATTCAAGCGGGTCCCTTGCTCAAAGATTTAAATGGTGATGATAAAATTTCTGGTCTCGTCAATGCTAATGTCAAACTCTCTGGGCAAGGCAAGACGGTCGCCCAAATCAAGCAAACTTTATCGGGTAATGGCAAATTTTCGTTCACTGATGGTGCTCTAAAAGGCATTAATATCGCTGAAAGTATTAGGAAGGCAAAAGCAGTTTTGAAGGGTGAGTCCATACCGGCTTCGTCAGACGCGGTGAAAACTGATTTTTCTAGTTTTAAAGGATCGTTCACTGCCAATAAAGGGCGTATCAATAACCCTGATTTACTGCTTATGTCTCCATTATTAAGGGTTAAGGGTGCAGGCAATGCTGATTTAAATCAGGAAGCCATTGATTATGGTTTAGAGGTCGGTATTGTCGGTTCTGCCGAAGGTCAACAAGGTAAAGATTTAGCTGAATTGAAAGGCTTAACCATTCCCGTCAAAATTACCGGTAGTTTTAATGAACCTAAACCAACCGTCGACTTAGCAACACTATTACGAGATAACGCAACACAAAAAGCCAAAGATAAGGTCCAAGATAAACTCAAAGACAAATTAGGTGATGAGCTTGGCGATATTGTTGGTGGTGCTTTGCTAGGTGGTAAAAAGTCGACTGATGATGCATCAGATTCAGGTGACAAAGATGCTACACCCGCTCGCTCAGCTGAAGACGAATTAAAAGATGCGATTGGTGGAAAATTAAAAGGACTTTTTTAAGCTCCCTCACTTTTTTTAATTTCTGAATTTTGGCACTTTCCTCTTTTAGCGATCGTCTGCTCGCCTAGTTTGATGACTATGGCCGTAAAGACTTGCCTTGGCAACATGATATTACGCCCTATCATGTCTGGTTATCTGAGATCATGTTGCAGCAAACGCAAGTCACTACAGTCATCGATTATTACAAACGCTTTATCTCACACTATGACAACGTCCAGGCACTGGCTGCCGCAAACTTAGATGATGTTTTAGCCCTTTGGACAGGACTGGGGTATTACGCCAGAGCACGCAATCTACACAAAGCCGCCCAGATCATTGTCGAACAGCATCAAGGTCAACTTCCTTCAACTATAGATGAATTAGTGGCTTTACCTGGTATTGGCCGCTCTACTGCTGGCGCTATTATGGCTTTAGGTTATCAGGAACGACATGCCATTCTAGATGGCAATGTGAAACGAGTGCTAGCTCGTTATGCTGCGATCAGTGGTTGGCCTGGCAAAAAAGATATAGAACAAAAACTCTGGCAATTAGCTGAACAATTATTACCAACACAGCATGTTGCTCCCTATATTCAAGCGCAAATGGACTTAGGAGCAACGATTTGTACGCGCAGTAAGCCACTTTGTTCGCAATGTCCTCTCATCACGGATTGTAAAGCTTATCTCTCCGGTAACCCAACTGAGTATCCAAGTTCGAAACCCAAAAAAACGATTCCACAGCGTCAAATTAGCTGGCTTATTGTTCGATCAGAATCTGGCCTAATACTATTAGAACAAAGGCCTAACAAGGGAATATGGGGTGGTCTTTGGAGCTTTCCTGAGTTCGACAATTTAGAAGAGGCGAAACGTTTTTATCAGCATAATTTTAGTGGTATTGAAGATAATTTCATACAACAAAAAACAATTCGCCATATCTTTACACACTACAAACTGGACATTTTTCCTTATCTGGTACACTCTTCTGTTTGCAGTCAACCCATAACTGACTTTGAAGGTTTAGGTTGGCATACAAAGAATGATGCATTACGGCTCGGATTGCCTGCGCCAGTTAAAGCATTTTTGAAGTTATTAGAGTAAAAGAGCGACATATGGCACGTCTTGTCCACTGCGTAAAATTAGGAAAAGAAGCTGAAGGTATGGATTTTCCTCCTTACCCCGGTGACTTGGGCAAGAAAATATATGACTCTGTCTCTAAGGATGCTTGGCAACTGTGGTTAAGCCAGCAAACCATGTTAATCAACGAATACCGATTATCATTAGCAGATTCCAAATCACAACAATTCCTTAAAGAAGAATTAGAAAAATTTTTCTTCGGAGAGGGTTCAGCTCCACCTGCAGAGTTTGTGGCTGAATAAATTTTAATTAACACAACAACACTAACACTAGTACAGAGGTTAACATGGCAGAACAAGTAACAGGCACCGTTAAATGGTTTAACGACGAAAAGGGCTTCGGCTTCATCGAGCAATCTGATGGTCCTGATGTATTCGTACACCACACCGCTATCCAAGCAGAAGGCTTTAAATCTTTGAAAGAAGGTCAATCTGTAACAATGGAAGTGACTCAAGGACAAAAAGGTCCACAAGCTGAGAACGTTGTTCCAGGCTAAGTCACCTTCTTATTGAGAAGACTATTAAAGCCGGTTATTTATAACCGGCTTTTTTATTGCTTAAAACATTTTCATTATCGGCTCACGGATTTACGCTATGAAATTGTTCAGTTATAGAAACTTTCGCGTTTTACTGCTGTTAATTATTTTGGCCCTTGTGGCCATTTATACACAAGAGCAGCGCTTAAGTACCACTTCATGGTACCAAGCTATTCCTGTTATCATTTTTCCAATCAATGGCGATGGCACAACAGCAACTGAAAACTATATCTCTCAATTAAAGACGACTGACTTTAAAGATATTGATGACTTTTTCAGTAAGCAAGGTAAACAATATAAATTAACGGCTGCAAACCCCACACTCACACGGCTGGGTCCTGCTATCAATTCTGAACCGCCCTCTCCCCCAATTGATCGTAGTGATACTTTAGCGGTCATGTTCTGGAGTCTTCAATTACGTTATTGGGCATATCAACATACTCCCGATTCTGAATCGAATAGTAACCGCATCCGGCTCTATGTTATTTATCACCAATCTAAGCAAGGTGCCTTACCCCATTCTTTAGGTTTACAAAAAGGCCTCATAGGTGTCATTCATGCCTATGCAAACCCGGAACAAAAGCGGCAAAACCATATTGTGATGGCACATGAAATTTTGCATACCGTTGGTGCCAACGATAAGTATGATCATCAAAATCAACCTATTTTCCCTATTGGTTATGCTAGGCCCCAACAGAAACCGCTTCACCCTCAACGATTTGCAGAAATCATGGCTGGGCGTAAGGCTTTATCTCAATATGAGGCTGACATGCCCTACAGCTTACGGCATGTCACCGTCGGTCCCGAAACAGCAAAAGAAATCAATTGGATTGAACCTTAATTGACATCTTTTGTCTCTTAAGTGCATGGCAATATTTTAATTCCTAGCATTGCTATTAAAACGTTGTCGATAAATGATCCTGTGAAAATTTGAAACAAGTCTAGTAATGACATTTCCGTGTGTTACAAAACTCAAACTAGTCCTCAATTAATTTACTTTGTTATATCTACAATAACACCATAAATTAATTGAGTTGAACCTAGATATTTCAATAATTTAAAGCAATAACTTGCTGTAACACTTTTAGTTAGTTATAACTAATTACTGGTTTTCCAGCACTGGCATTTAACGTGTATTCAAGGGTTATTGCTTAGGAAGAAAAACGGGTTTAAATAAACCTGTAATACAAAAATGGAATTATTAAAACGCGTGTTTTAATAAAATAAGAGACGCTAAATACTAACAATAAGCGAGTAATATTATGAGTACCACTCAACATAGCATTAACCTATCTAGTCAAGGTACAGCACTGAAATCTCTCTTCACGGGCTATTTAATTGTTGTTGCTGTCGGCTATTTAATGGCCATCGTGCAAATTCAATTCACCCATGGTATGGCAGATGGTAAATTAGGTTTATCTACAGATGATATTGTCTATAGTTATTACGGAAAACGCTCTGGTTCAACACTAGAATCTAAGCTAGACGGTTCCATGAAAATGATGGCACCTGAAGCTGACCGCTTAAAAATTATTAATTGGGTCCGCAAAGGCGCTGATGAAAAAAGCTTTAATGAAACCGGTATCCGCCAAATTATGGATAACAGTTGTGTGGCTTGTCATAGTGCCCCTTCTGGTATGCCAGTTCCCGATTTCACCAAATTTGAAAATATCGCTCACGTCTCTGAGACTGACACTGGTGCGAGCTTTTCATCTTTAGCCCGCGTATCACATATTCATTTATTTGGTATCGCCTTTATCTTTATGTTTGTCGGTCTGATATTCAGTTTGGCTTCTGGTATTCCAAAAGCACTTAAATCGACGGTTATCGTGATGCCTTATATCTTCTTACTGATCGATATCGCATCATGGTGGTTAACCAAACTCAACCCGCATTTCGCATGGCTTGTCATCATTGGCGGTGGCACCATGGGATTATCTTTTGCTTTCATGTGGATCGTTTCAATGTATGAAATGTGGATCATGCCACGCATTCACGAAGATGATCGTGACGCTTTACTTGATGAATAAGCCAACCCCCTAAAAGTTAGCTGTTTTATCTCCTACGGCTTAGTCTTCCCCAGAGGCTAAGCCGTTTTTTTTATTTTTAAAGTAGCTTGTTGTCAAACCAAATACCACAGGACTTAATAACAATAAGGCCACCAAGTTTGGTAATGCCATCAAAGCATTTAAAGTATCGGCAACTAGCCATATAAATTCTAAATCACTGATTGCACCTACCGGTACTGCCAAAATCCATAAAATTCGAAATGGGATAACCGCCTTAATACCAAGCAAATAAGTGACACATTTTTCACTATAGATACTCCAACCCAAAATAGTTGTGAAGGCAAAGACGCTCAACCCTAATGTCACCACATAAGAACCGATACCAGGCATCGCTGATTCGAACGCCAATGACGATAAAGTAGCTCCCGTTTCACCGCTGGTCCAGGCCCCTGACACAATGATAACTAAGCCTGTCATTGAACAAATAATAATCGTATCAATGAAAGTCCCCATCATTGCGATAGTGCCTTGGCGAACAGGATTATTAGTCATCGCTGAAGCATGTGCAATTGGTGCACTACCAAGCCCGGCTTCATTTGAGAAAATACCGCGTGCCACACCAAAACGGATAGCTGCCCAAACTGCCGCACCGGCAAAACCACCTGTCGCAGCAATAGGTGTGAAGGCATAAGTGAAAATCAGGTCAAATGCCGCAGGGACTTGTTCGGCATGCATTAATAAAATGACTGTTGCAGCCAAGACATAACTGACAGCCATAAACGGTACCAATTTTCCTGCAACATGCGCGATACGCTTAATGCCGCCTAATAAGACTAATGCCACTAAAACGGCAATGGCAATACCTGTCCATTCGAAAGGAATATCGAACTTACTATTTAACGCATCAGCCACAGAATTAGCTTGAATAGTATTCCCGATACCAAACCCAGCCATCGCCCCAAAAATAGCAAAGGTCGTACCTAACCATGCAAAACGACTTCCCAAGCCATTCTTGATGTAATACATCGGCCCGCCACTTTTATTACCATTGGCATCTGTTTCCCGGTAATGCACCGCTAACACTGCTTCTGCGTATTTGGTTGCCATACCGACTAAGGCCGTCATCCACATCCAAAATAAGGCACCTGGTCCACCTAGAAATATCGCTGTCGCCACACCGGCAATATTTCCAGTACCAATCGTCGCTGACAATGATGTCATCAAGGCGTTAAAGGCTGATATGTCACCTTGTTCTTTATCTGAGTCAGATTCACGACCTCGCCAGAGCATTTTGCTGCCATAGCCCAACTTTAATATTGGCATAAACCGAAGACCAAACATCAGGAATAGACCCGTACCCAAAATCAGCACCAACATCGCTGGCCCCCAGACAATGCCATTTAGGGCTTTGATCCATTCTGTCAGGGTTACCAATATGTCCATCAGTGTGTCCTCTTGTTGTTTTGGCTATCTTACACGATGCGTAATTAGATAACGCCGCTGCCTTTTGGGTTATCTTTTAGCATTTGTTGATAAAATTGATCAAACTCGATCTGCCACTGGGCTTCCAATTGAGTGAACTGGCTAGGTTTTGGATCAAGATGATTAAGCTGATTAAACGCTAAAATAATGACATTACGGTGTTCACTTAAAGACACACAGACTGTTTGGCGATCAAATGCTTTTCTAATAGCTGCAAGCTGAGTCAGAAACCCCTGCTCGTTTTCGACAATCAGATTAATTGCGATATGGCCTGTATCAGTCAATAAACGACGACAATTGTTTAAGAAAGTGGGCTCAATAATCCACTCTGGTGAGGCTTGGCCAATCGCTATATCCATCACTATCAAATCATAGCGAGTTGGGCAATTTTGTACATATTCTCTAATGTCCGCCTGAATCAATTGCCAATTACCTTGGCTGGGACACTCAAAAAAACGTTGTGCGATATCGAGTACTGTTGCCGATAAATCCACCGCATCGCCCACAACCTCAGGAAAACGATTGGCAAAATAACGTGCCGTCGAACCACCGCCTGTTCCCGCGAGTAGCACTTTGTCTGGCACTTGGCCATTGAATAATGCCCCTGACAACATCGCCCGATTGAAAGACTCTGGCAAATATCCTGCTCTAGCCAAGTCAATCTCAGTTTGAATCAACTCATCGCCGAATTCTAACCAACGTAAGCCCGATTGCTGCCAAACCTTAATCGGCCTGCCATCTTCTTCCGTTGCGTAAAGTAATTCAGCTTCTGCCATTTAAGCGTTTTCCTGCTTGGCCTCTAATTGTTGCCAACGGTCATAAGCCAACTCTAGTTCCTCTTCGAGTTGTGTCAGCTGATCTTGCACTGCTGTCACTTTATCAGCCGCCTGCTGATAAAAGTCTGGTTGGCTCACTTTATCATGCAGCTCTGTTTGCTTTAATTCCATCGCTTCAATTTGTTTTGGCAATGCCTCTAAATCCAGCTGCTCTTGATAGGTGAGGTTGGTCTTCTTTCCAGATGATTTCACAGGTTTAGGCATTGATTTTTCTTGCGTTGTTGTCGTCGTTTTGCTTAATTGACGTTGCTGTACCCAGTCATCATAGCCACCGACATATTCACGAACTTGACCATCGTCATCAAATACAATCGTACTGGTGGCCACATTATTAAGGAAGGCCCTGTCATGGCTAACTAACAACAAAGTACCATGGTAATTCATTAATAGATCTTCTAATAAGTCTAAGGTTTCTGCATCCAAATCATTGGTCGGTTCATCCATCACCAATAAATTCGCTGGTTGAGTGAACAGTTTTGCTAACAATAAACGATTTCGTTCCCCGCCTGATAATGCTTTAACCGGTGTTCTTGCCCGCTCTGGTGTGAATAGAAAATCTTGTAAGTAGCCCATAATATGCTTGCGTGAGTCACCTATTTCCACAAAGTCACTGCCTTGACCTACGTTATCCACTACGCTCACTTCTTCATCTAATTGACTGCGCAACTGATCGAAATAAGCGACTTCTAAATTGGTGCCTAAAGTGACTTCGCCTTTTTCTGGTTTGTTTCGGCCTAATAGAATCGATAATAAAGTACTTTTACCACAGCCATTGGGCCCAATCACACCAATACGGTCACCGCGCTGGATCAGTGTCGTAAAATCAGAAAACAAGGTTCTACCATCATAACTTTGCATTAAGTCTTCGGCTTCAATCACCAATTTTCCGCTACGTTGGGCCTCTTGCAACTCCATTTTGACATTGCCCTGCTTTTCACGACGCTGGCTTCGTTCTCGACGCAGTTGCTGTAATGCCCTAACACGTCCTTCATTACGTGTTCTTCGCGCTTTAATCCCCTGACGGATCCAGACTTCTTCTTGTGCTAGCTTTTTATCAAACAAGGCATTTTGCTGTTCTTCTTCAGCTAATAATGCTTCACGACGTTCTAAATAACTTCGGTAATCACCAGGAAAACTGACCAATTGACCTCTATCTAACTGTACGATACGGGTCGCTAAGGCTTGTAAGAAGGTTCGATCATGGGTAATAAATAAAACCGTTCCCGCATACCCTTTCAAAAACTCTTCTAACCAGGTGATGGAATTGATATCCAAATGGTTTGTTGGCTCATCGAGTAATAAAACATCTGGTTCTTTAACTAGGGCTTGTGCCAATAATACCCGACGTTTCATCCCACCAGATAGCGCGTAAAACTCACTGTCTGCATCGAGTGATAAGCGTGAAATCACACTTTCGACCCGTTGCTCAACACTCCAGCCATCGGCAGCTTCTAATTTGCTTTGGGCTTTTTCTAAGGCTGCCATCACGGCATCTGATGTATCTGTTTCTAATTGATGTAATACATGGTGGTATTCAATGAGTAATGGCGCGACTTCACCTAAGCCTTGAGCTACGACATCAAAGATTGTGCCTGCTGTATTGCCAGATACTTCCTGTTCCAAACGGGCTATTTTTAACCCTTGTCCAATGATTTCGCCCCCATCGGCTGTGATTTCACCCGCAATTAACTTCATTAATGTCGATTTGCCAGCCCCGTTTCGGCCAACTAAGCAGACACGTTCGCCGCGGTCGAGTTGAAAATCAACTTTATCTAATAAATTTGGACCGCCATAACTGACAGTGACTTGTTTTAATGACAATAACGCCACATTCTTTCCTTCATCTTAGTGCTTTTATTAAGCTTGTTGTGTTGCTGATTCAATGGCTTCACTTGCTTCCAACCACGCCATTTCGACCAATTCTAATTGTGATTTTGCAGCTGCTTGCTCTGATAATAATTGTTTTAAATTATCCTTGTTACTGACTTCATACACACTATTATCGGCTAACTTTTCTTCGACGTCGTTGATTACTTGCTGTAATGACGTCATTTCTTTCTCCGCTTTTTTGACTTCATTTCGTAGAGGTTGTAACTGTTTTCTGGCTTCTGCTGCTGCTCTTCTGTCTTCTTTTTTAGTGTTCGCTGCGGGTGATGCTTCATCCACCTTTTCTGATTTATCTTTTGAGGCTTTATCTTTCACAAGCAACCATTGACGATAGTCATCTAAATCGCCGTCGAACAGTTGTGCCGTACCATCAGATACCAACCACAAATCATCTGCGACCGTACGTAATAAATGACGGTCATGCGAGACCACAACCAAGGCGCCTTCAAAGTCTTGCAAAGCCATAGTTAACGCTAAGCGCATTTCTAAATCTAGATGGTTAGTCGGCTCATCTAATAATAAAACCGCGGGCTTTTGATACACCAACATAGCTAATACCAAGCGGGCTTTTTCACCCCCTGAAAAAGGACCTACTGGGGCCAATGCGTCATCACCGTGGAAACCAAAACCACCGACAAAATTACGGCATTCAGCTTCCGATGCTTTAGGATCGAGCCGTAAGATATGTTTAACCGGACTGTCTTCAGGATAGAGCTGTTCTAACTGATGTTGAGCAAAATAAGCAATGCGAATATCTTTCGCTTCTTTGCGTTTTCCCTGTAGCGGTGGCAACACACCCGCTATCAGTTTGATCAACGTTGATTTACCTGCGCCATTAGGTCCTAACAGGCCAATTCGGTCACCTGGTGCTAATGACAATTTAATACCAGACAATAATGGCGTTTCTCCATAACCCACTGCAATTTTGTCCAAGCTCAGTAATGGCGCTATTAACCGAGTTGGCGGGAAAAATTTAAAATGAAACGGCGAGTCGACATGTGCCGGGGCAATCAGTTCCATACGTTCTAAGGCTTTTATCCGACTTTGTGCTTGTCTGGCTTTGGTTGCTTGTGCTTTAAAGCGTGTGACATAGCTACGGATATGGGCAATTTCACGTTGTTGTTTTTGATGCGCTGCTTGTTGATTGGCCAGATGTTCTGCCCTTGCTAATTCAAAATCAGAATAATTACCGGTGTAGCTTTTAATCCCTTGCTGTTCAATATGACAGACTTGGGTCACCACACGATCTAGAAAGTCACGATCATGTGAAATCAAGATTAATGTACCCGGGTAATTGCGTAACCACTCTTCAAGCCAATATACCGCTTCTAAATCAAGATGGTTTGTTGGCTCATCGAGCAATAGCAAGTCGGAACGACACATTAACGCTTGAGCCAAATTTAAACGCATCCGCCAGCCACCAGAAAAGTTGGTGACCGGTAAGGATTCTTGTTCTGCTGTAAAGCCCAAGCCATGTAATAACTTACCCGCACGACTCTTTGCGGTATAACCATCGATAGTCGCTAACTGATCATGTAACTCGCTTTGTTTTTCACCGTCGTGTTCCGCTTCTGCTTCACTTAATGCCGTTTGCAAAGCAATATATTCAGCATCACCCTGTAAAGCATAATCTAATGCCGAATCATTCACCGCCGGCGTTTCTTGTGCAACATGGACTGTTAGCCAATGGGGTGGCAGGCTCACTTGACCATGGTCGGCCTGTAGTTGATCTTGCAATAAGGCAAACAGGCTAGATTTTCCTGTGCCATTAGCGCCGGTTAAACCGACTTTTTGACCGGGATTAATCGTTAAATTAACCGATTCAAATAATAATCGTGTGCCACGACGGATAGAGAGGTTTTGTAGCTTTATCATGGCGTATTCGTGAAAGCTATTGACTCATACTCTGTCCAATGGCACGGTATAAGCTATCGCTATGTTCAGAGCATATTAAAGATGCCCCTTGTCCCTTTAATAAAAGTGAACAAAATGGACTTAGGTTAAAAACACAGGGAAAACAAAATCTTATGGAACAATCCTTCCTACACAAAAATAATTATAAGAGATTCCCGTTAATATTGTTAATGAGGACTCGTTCCTCATTAACAGGCTGTTAGAATTAATAATATACTTATCGGAGTTTTATGAGTTACTTAACTTACATTTCAGATGAAAAAATCAAAGAGATTGTTAAATTAGTCCTAGATAAAGGGATTGAGAGAAAACAAGAAGCTGAAAAGAAATTCACAAAAAATGTTATTGACCCTTTTGGTTCATTACTTGAGGCAGCTGCTTTTAATGTGGACCATAACACTTGGAAAAGCTCTGAAACAATTAGACAATGTCAAAAAACACTACAAAATCATGTTGGCGACTTGCACCAAAAAATTCTTGGTAATGTTAATGATTGGGATGATCTAGGCACTGGTTCTGTAGTTGATTTAGTTTGTGAAAACAAGAAAATAATTGCTGAAATTAAAAACAAATACAATACCGTCTCAGCTGGACAATTAGCTGACCAATATTATTCATTAGAACGACTTGTAATGCCTAAAGCAAGTAAATATAGATGTTACACAGCTTATTTTGTAAATATCATCCCTAAAAAACCTGATCGCTTTAATACTACATTTGAGCCATCGGATAAAGATAAGGGGGCAAAATGCCCAAAAAATGAACTTATAAGAGTAATTGACGGGGCAAGTTTTTATAAATTAGTAACAGGTAAAGAGAATGCTATAAATGAATTATATGAAGCATTACCATCGATAATCGAAAACATATTCAAAACAGACTACAAACAACCTGAATTCTCAATTCCAGACAAAAAAGAGTTCTTAAAATACTTTAGTCTTGCATATAAAAAATAAACCATGACTAATGTTTGACTCTGGCGTTTTTATACGATTTAATAATAACCATGACCACTGTTAAGAATAAAGGATAATCATGGTTCCAGAATATTATTCAATAGCCCAAGTTGCTGACATATTAAGCATTTCAAAAGAAACTTTAAGACGTTGGGATAACAATGGGACATTGATTCCTAAGAGGCACCCTGATAATAACTATCGCGTATATCATAAATCACAGCTTGAATCCTTCGAGCAGGCTCAATTACTTTTCAACAGTAACTGGGATAAAGAACTGAAAGTCAAACCTAAACGAAAATATAAACTCATTGAGCTATTTGCTGGAGCTGGTGGGTTAGCAATTGGCATGGAAAAAGCAGGTTTTAAATCAATTTTATTGAATGAAATTGATAAACACGCATGTAATACACTAAGAGAAAATCGACCCAATTGGAATGTTATGCAGGGTGATGTTTCCAAAGTTGACTTTACAAAATACGAAGGGAAAGTTGATATTCTTTCTGGAGGTTTTCCCTGTCAAGCATTTTCCTATGCGGGGAACAAACTAGGATTTGAAGATGCAAGAGGAACATTATTTTTCGAATTTGCAAGAGCCGTAAAAGAATCAAACCCAAAAGTTATTCTTGGTGAAAATGTGCGAGGACTCCTTAAGCATGATGATGGTAAAACTCTAGATGCAATTAAAAGCATTATTGATGAACTTGGCTATAAACTGGTGGAACCGCGTGTTTTAAAAGCTGTATTTTATCAAGTACCTCAAAAACGAGAAAGATTACTCTTGGTTGGCATCAGAAAGGATTTAGCTGAGTATGTTGAATTTATATGGCCATCTCCATATAAAAGGATCATGTCTGTAAAAGATGCATTAAAAAAAGGTGACTTATATCCTAAAAATGTTCCTAAGTCTGAAGGTCAAAAATATCCTAAAAGAAAAATAGAAATATTGTCTAAAGTACCACAAGGTGGTTACTGGAGGGATTTGCCTGACGATCTTCAACGAGAATATATGAAAAAAAGTTATTTCCTAGGTGGTGGAAAAACTGGCATGGCTAGAAGATTATCTTGGGATGAACCAAGCCTTACGCTTACTTGCGCGCCAGCGCAAAAGCAAACTGAACGTTGCCACCCAAAAGAAACAAGACCTCTTACTGTAAGAGAATACGCCCGTATTCAAACATTCCCGGATGACTGGAAGTTTAGTGGACCCTTAACTTCTCAGTACAAGCAAATTGGTAATGCAGTACCCGTAAACTTAGCCTATGCCGTCGCTAGGTCATTAATACGCTTATTAAATGATATTGAAAAAATAAATAAGAAATCAAAGCCAATCTGTTCACCTACATACTGTAAAAATAAAACGGAGCAAATGGAGCTTTGTGTATAAAAATTCTCACAAATAGCTCCAGCGGACTTGTTGTCGCGTCCCTTCTGAAAGCTAGAGAAAGAAAAATTCGCAAACAGATAGAAGAGCTTGATTCACAAGAAGAATATTGTAGTGGTCTAATAGCACCGGACACTTTAATAAGAGATATATAAACAGTATCCAAAAGAGTTCAAAGAAGAAGCCGTGGCTTTAGTTAATGAACAAGGGTATAGCGCCCTAGAAGCTGTGAAGTCGCCCTAATTTGCTCTATCGCTGGAAGAACGAGATTCAGGCCAAGCGTGAGAAGCTTCAAGATAAAATCACATAACAAGGGCAGTCACGCAGGCTTGTTTTCAGCTTCTGGCGGTGTGGAAAGCTTAAGGGCCATTCCATGGATGTTTGTTTAGATGGCTAGGTTCAACTGAAGCCTTAGAATATGTTATCGAGGATGAGCCCGATGTTTTAAGAATATGTTAAAAAACTGGCCTTTTTTCAATATTATCGATCTGTATCGATCTGTGTAGAAATGGTTGTTGGCAAAAAAGCGTCGCTCCTGTTTTAGAAAAGGCTTTAAGGTCACTGTTGACGGGCATTGCCGCTGGTATGCGCAATACAGCTTAAATCGTTACGTTAAAGGCGGATTAGGTAATGCCCATTCTATTGGTGTTTTACCCTGTTTTTCCAATTCACTGTTTGCCTGACTAAAATGTTTGCAACCCAAAAAACCACGATAAGCGGATAAGGGCGATGGATGTGGTGCTTTTAAAATCAGATGTTTTTGTTCATCGACCCTCGCACCTTTTTTCTGGGCGTAACTGCCCCACAACATAAAGACGACATGGTCACATTGCTCGTTAACGGTGCTGATGATTTTATCAGTGAATTGTTCCCAACCTTTGCCCTGATGAGCATTGGCACTGGAGTCTTCTACAGTTAATACCGCATTCAGTAATAACACACCTTGCTTGGCCCAATGTTCAAGATAACCATGGTCTGGGATCGCGATGCCTAAGTCAGCTTCTAATTCTTTGTATATATTAACAAGTGACGGTGGGACTTTAACGCCCGGTTGTACTGAAAAGCATAAACCATGTGCTTGGCCAGGTTGATGGTAGGGATCTTGGCCTAAGATCACGACTTTGACTTCATTTAAGGGTGTCGTTTCTAGTGCATGAAACCAATTCGAAGAATGAGGGTAGATAATCTTTTTTTGATCTTTTTCTGCCCTTAAGAACGCTTTTAAGTCTTGCATATAAGTCTGTTCAATTTCAGTCGATAGGCTGGCTTGCCATGTGGGCGCTTTATCTAAAAACATGCTTCAGTCCGATTTCTTGGTTTACTAAAATCATAGCAAAAATGGCCTTTTTTGTTACTAACTTGGTTTATTATGCTTATTTTATTCAATTTAAGGCTAAAAATGCCTTTAATTGCCATGCTGCTATCCCTTACTCTTCTACCTGCTTGTGCCGTGGTTAAGGGCGCTACTAATGTTGTGCCTGAAGCGAAAAGTTTTACCTTTTTCAGATTTAGAAAAGATAGCTGCTTACCAAAACTTCAAATCAGTAGATAAGAAAAACCCGAAAGACATTTGCTTGAAACAGGGCAATTTCTGATGACTCCTGGCATTTTGTGAAGGCTCTCCAAGCCTTCGTGACTTAGGTGGCTATCGTTTTAAACCAACAGGTTTATCCAAGACAAGCTATAATTTTTCTCATGACTCACGGCTAAGAGCACTTCATTATTGGCTGTGACTTTCCTGTGTCTGGTTACTTAGGAACGCACTTGGATCTAACAAAAGACCCCATACCTCATTTGCTTAAAAAGATCGCTGTGCCTGCCTGTATTGGTATGTTTTTCAATACGATGTATTACATTGTCGATAATTATTATGCCGGGATGTTGTCATCAACTGCCCTAGCGGGACTTTCTCTAGCTGCGCCGGTTTATTTTTTGGCTATCGCTGTTTCTATCGGTGTTGGTCAAGGTACTAATGCTTTAGTTGGCAACGCCCGCGGGGAGGGTAGGCAAGATTTGGCCGAGGACATCGCAGGCCAAGCACTTTCCTTTGCTTGGTTATCTGCCATTGCTATTGGCTTGATTGTTCTGTGCTTTGTTTCTGACCTTTTTCACTTGATGGGAGCTGAAGGCGCTTATCTCAATGATGCATTAAAGTATTTATCCATTATATTACCGACATTAGCTTTCTCATCTCATGCGATGGCAGCTAATGGTATTTTAAATTCCTTGGGTGACACCACCAGCTTTCGAAACACCCTTATTATATCTTTTTTAGCTAATATCATCTTGGATCCATTACTTATGTTTGGCTTTGGTTGGGGTGTTTATGGTTTGGCTGCAGCCACGGCGCTCACGCAATTAGCTGGTGCATTTTATTTATCTTGGAAAGTAAAAAAAGCCCTCTAGGCTATTGTTTGCATTGGAGAAACCTGATTCCAAGTTCATTGCATTATCGTGCTTTATTTCAACAATCTCTGCCCGCCAGCACCAATATGTTTCTTATCGCGTTAGGCTCAATTATTGTGACTTCAGCCGTTGCCCGCTTTGGTGAACACGCTGTCGCTGGCTTGGGTATTGCACTCCGTATAGAACAATTAGTGTTGCTTCCTTCTGTTGGGATTAATATTGCTGTGCTCTCCTTAGTCAGTGTTAATTATGGCGCTCGGCAATTTCAGCGGCTGGAAAAAGTAGCCCTCGACTCAATCAAAATTGGCACTGCTATGATGGTGTTCGGTGGTATTTTGGTATTCATCTTTGCCAGACCTTTAATTTCACTGTTTACTGATGATCCCAATGTGATTGAAATTGGGGTTGGCTATCTGCGTGTAGAAGCCATTATCCTACCGGCCTATGTGCTCTCTTTTGTTTCTGGTGCGGTCTTACAAGGGATGAAGCAAGCGGCTGTGCCGATGTATTTTAACCTTGCTCGCCAATTAATATTACCGTCACTGTTTATTGCTATTGCATTGGTCGTATTAGAAACCGATATCTTCGGTATTTGGTGGTCTATTGCCTTAGCCAGTTGGTTAACGGTTAGCCTGCAATTTGTTCATATGCGCAGTAAAGTGAAACAAGAAGTAATGATTTAGTTATATAAGCCAAAGAATGTATTAAATTCTCTGCGCTGTTGTTGTGCGTGTTCTAAGGTCATTAATTCAAATTTTATCTGCGCGCCCGCTTGCCTTTGGGCTAGTTGCGATAAATCTAGTGACATCACTATGCCTATTTTGGGGTACCCCCCAATCGTTGGTCTATCCTTAAGTAAAATAATAGGCTGACCCTCTGTCGTAATTTCAACACTGCCATAGGTCACGCCTTCAGAAATCATTTTTTCTGGAACGTTCTGGATAGCCTGACAATGTAATCTACAGCCTGTTCTATCTGACGTTGCGTTTAATAAATAATGTTGACTTAATAAGGTTTCAATCTGCTGCTCAGTAAAGTCATCATACTGATAGCCTGGTATCAACCTTAATACCAGAGGTTGGCCGTAATCAGGCTTAAAATAATCAGGTATCTGCCTAGTGTTTGTTTTTTGTATCACCGAAGGAGATGTCATCAATGTATCGTCGGCTTTGATTGCTTGGCCGATTTGCTCACGTAAATTGACTGATCTAGAGCCAAAAACAGGTCGACTCTGAAAGCCTCCCTTAACGGCTATCAGTGCTCTCATTCCCCCGCTTTTCTTGGCCGTTTGGCAGCGTAGTACTTCGCCTTCTTTGATTAATGCTGTTTGCCACATCGCAATAGGCCTTTCGTCTATAGTAAACGCCATATCAGCACCACAGATCACCATTTCCATATCGTCTAAAGCTTGCCACTCGACATTTCCTATCGTGAGCTCAACCGCCGCATCATTGAAATGGTTACCTAATAAATAGTTCGCCCAGTGGTATGCTTGCTCGTCGGCAATCCCTGACTGACTGAGGCCTTGTTCGGCATAACCTGCCCTTCCAGTATCTTGTATGGTCGATAGAAAACCGGGCTTGATAATACGAAAACTCATATTTCACCGCTCAGCGCTAAAAACTCAGCCAATTGAATTGGACGGAAACGTACCTTATCGCCGACCTTGAATAAGTTAATGTTATCTGGATTGGCCAATGATAAATCTAAAGGCGTTCGGCCTATAATTTTCCAACCGCCTGACGAGCTAATGGGATAAACGGCCGTTTGATTATCGGCAATACCAACACTACCTGCGGGTATTTTGACCCTTGGCGTTTCTAATCTCGGTGTTGCTAATCTGGGTTCTACTGTGCCTAAGTAAGCAAAAGCAGGACTAAACCCAACTGCATAGACCAGATAATCACGCTCAGTGTGTAACTTGATTAAGGTCTCTAAATTTAAGCTTTTTTCATGTAAGTAATCATCCAGATCTAAACCAACGTCAGCATCATATAAAACAGGAATTTCAAACAACGCATTCTGATTCATTTTAATCATCATGGTGTTGTTTTCGATCAAGGTTGTTATTTGTTTGCACAGATTGACATGGCTAATCTTCTCTAGGCGGTAAGACAACATTATGCTGGTATAAGAAGGCACTATATCAATGATGACGTTGCCTAACTCTTGTTTTAGCAAGGCGGTGAAAAATGTAATGTCCTCAACCAGCTTTACTGCTATCTGATTGCCTAAATAAATAATGATGGCATTTTCGCCAGCCACTTTAATCTCTAGCACGCAGCTGTCACCTGAAGATGCTGTAATGCTTTGACTGAAGGTGGATGATCGGAGTGGAAACAAATAGTGTCTATTTGAATGTCGCTTGATGCCGATAGTTGATAATACTGGTTTTCAATTTCTTCTGGTGTTGCTAATACCGCACCTGGCTCTACTCTAGGTTTCAGCTCAACTCCTTCGTAAGCTCTATCAGCAAAGACTTCGAATTGAAGTTGCACATTCTTTTTTGCTGCTAAAGCCATAATCTGTCCTGTATTCACACCTGCTTGTACCACTAATTTAAGATCCTGCTTAGTGGCTTTAATCACGTCACATATTATTTCGGCAATCTGCTCTTGCTGCATCATGTCATGATATAAAGCACCATGCGGTTTTAGATAATCCATTGCCACATTGTGAGCTTTGCAGTGTTTATTTAATCTCATGACTTGCATTAAAAGACTGTCAAATAATTGGTCTAATGACATCACTAAACTGCGTCGGCCAAAGTACTGCTTATCAGGATAACTGGGGTGAGCGCCAATGCTAACCTGATACTGTTTTGCGAGCTTAACCGTCTCCGCCATACTGTCATCATCACCGACGTGCCCTCCACATGCGATGCTTGCTTGATTAATCCATGGCATGATTTCACCATCAGGGCTAGGGGTTAAACATTCGCCTAGGTCACAATTAATCAACTTTCTCGTCTTTTTCATATAAATTCTTGTTATAAATGTGATTTAGTCTAAAAAACGACTTTGTTCACTGTTCTAATATGTCGTCCAACGTGATGTTGAATCGTTTTTGACATGTGTTTAATGAAGACAGATTACCATTTGTCTAATTTGTGATGATAATCACAGTGTTAAATCACTTTCTTAAATTATTCTAACATTGTGCCGATACCTAATTATCTTTGGATAAATGTGTCGGTTTAACTTTTTAATATTGAGACGAACATTAGACACGCTATGCGTAGAAAAATAATAAATATTCTTGTTCCATCATTGCTGCTATTACTGGCACTGGCTTGGACTGTATTTGGCAGTAATATCTTAAATGATGGCTATGGGCTTAAAAGAGACAAAGTAATTACGACCCCGGTCATTGCGAGTACCGTCGAAGGTGTTTCTTCAATTGAAGATCTAAGAGGCTATACCACTTATCTCACTTTTGGCTTTAGCCATTGTGCGGGTAGTTGCCCTTTTACACTTTCTCAGTTTATTAAGCTCAAATCTGTTTTGCCTGAAGATACGCGCTTAGTTTTTGTTTCTGTTGATAATGAGCGTGACGATATTGAACATTTAAAAGATTACCTCGCTAATATTGATCCCAATATTATCGGTTGGCGTATTGGTGATGAGGCTCTGCAACCTTTTGCTGAGCAATTCAATACGCATATTCGCGTCAAAGCGGGTGATGAACCCGAACACGGTTCAGCTATCCAATTAATTGATAAAAATGGTCGGTGGGTGAAAACCTATCCTTATTTAAATTTAAATGAAAAAGCAGTATTGAAAGATTATTTAGATTTGCAAGAAATGACACAAACACTTTAATTATTACAAAGTTATGGATGACCAACCCCTGGGAGAAAGAATAAAATGAATATAATTGAACAAACCGTAGCCGAGAAGTTAAGAATCGATTACGAACGCTCAGATATCTATATCTTATATATCCTATTAGCGCATCTGCCATTTGCATGGTTTATCGTCCCTATGGGTTATGGTACGCATCTATTAGGTGGTATTCCTGCCTTACTTGTTGCCGGTGCTGCCCTTTTCACTTATACAACGATGAAAGGGACCTTGGCCTCACGTATTATTTTGTCGCTGTGTTTGATGGCCTTTGCCACCATTTTCATTACACAACAACTTGGCCGAATAGAAATGCATTTCCATGTATTTGTTGTCTTTGCCCTGATGTTGGTTTATCGTGACTGGCGCCCATTGATTGCTGCAACTGGCTTGATTGGTGTTCATCACTTTGTGTTCATGTATTTCCAATTAACTGGCGTTGAATTTATGGGTATACCTATACAGTTATTTGCTGAAAACTGTAACTGGGTAACCTTTATTATTCACTTTGCTTTTGCTGCTATTGAAGTTGCTGCTTTAATATTCTTTGGTGCCCATATGCAAGAACAGTTCTTGATGAGCGCACGCTTTAACGCAAATGTCGCTTCTGCTGTCGAAACTAAAAACTTTGATGTTCAAATTGATACGGCGACTATTCGTCGTCAAGAAGATAAGCAAGATGCAGAAAACATCAATGCGTTCTTCCACCTTGTTAATGATTTAGTTGTCGGTGTTCAAACAGCAAGTGAAACCATTAACGGTAAGGCGTCTAAAGTACTCGATACCTTAAAAGATACGACTGATGGCGTTAATGAACAGCATGCTGCTATTGGCTTGGTTGCAACAGCGATGCATGAGATGACAGCAACGGTTCAAGTGGTTGCTCAAAATACCATTCAAGCAGCTGAAGCAGCAGATACTGCTAATAAAGAAGCGGCGAACGGTAGTGCAATCATGACACGAGCCATTAAGAGTAATGAATCAATGTCTAACCGTATTAATAATGCTTCGAGCGTGATTAACAAACTTGATGCTGATAGCCAAGAAGTAGGTCAAGTCCTTGAAGTTATTACGGGCATTGCTGAGCAAACTAACTTATTAGCACTGAATGCCGCAATTGAAGCAGCACGTGCTGGTGAGCAAGGTCGCGGCTTTGCGGTTGTAGCGGATGAAGTGCGTACATTGGCACAACGTACTCAACAATCAACGGAACAAATTCGTAGCATTGTTGAACGACTACAAAGCCAAGCTCAGGAAGCTGTGACAGCTATTACTGAAAGTAATCAGCAAACGGAAGAAAGTGTTCAACATGCTGCTGAAGCGGGTGATGCATTGAATCGCATCTTAACCTCTGCTTCTGCCATTAACGATATGAGTACTCAAATTGCTTCTGCGACAGAGCAACAATCCGTGGTCACTGATAAAATTGGTAAAAATATTACTAATATCTCAACGGTTGCAGATAGTACAACTGAAACGGTTAATCAAGCACTCGGTGCCGCTGATGAAATCAATAGTGCCATTGATAACCTACGTTCATTAATGGCACAGTTTAGACCTAGAACGGCTTAATCTCCCCCCAGACTGAACTTCTTTTGGGGTGGTGTTAACGCGCCATTCCAGAAGAAAATCAGTTACCATAAGCATTCCTAATTTTATTTTTGTGTTGCATTATGGCTTCCATTAAAAAAACCGATGCGCAGTGGCGTAAACAACTCTCTAACGAACAATATCGCGTCACCCGTCAAGCAGGTACCGAACCTCCCTTCTCTGGCATTTATGTCGACCATCATGAAACAAGCATATATCGCTGTATTTGTTGCCAACATGCTTTATTTTCATCTGATTCAAAATTCGATTCTGGCTGTGGCTGGCCGAGCTTTTCAGATCAACTGATTGCCAATAGCATCACAGAAGTTTTTGACGATAGTCATGGCATGCGACGTGTTGAAGTTCGTTGTCCTGAATGTGATGCACATTTAGGCCATGTCTTTAATGATGGGCCAACGCCAACAGGCTTACGTTACTGTATTAACTCTGTTTCAATTGACTTTGACAAAGAGAAAGAGGCTTAATGGCCAATTCAAACAGCAGCTGGTTCGTCTATATTGTTGAGGCGGAGAATGGTCATTTTTATACTGGTATTACGACCGATTTAAGCCGCCGCTTTTCGGAACATCAATCCAAACGCACCGGAGCACGCTTCTTTAATACCAGTCCAGCAAAACAAATAGTGTTTACTGAATCACACCCAGATCGTAGCAGTGCATCTACACGAGAAGCCGCAATTAAGAAACTATCACGACAAGCCAAAATAAGCCTTATCGCCCAACAGTAAGACCATGTATAATGACGCTTTTTTCTGAACTGCGTAAAGCACCACACATACAGGACACCTACCTTGTTAACTACTGCAAATATCACCATGCAATTTGGTGCTAAGCCCTTATTCGAAAATGTTTCGGTTAAGTTTGGTGAAGGCAACCGTTATGGCCTTATTGGTGCTAATGGCTGTGGTAAATCGACCTTTATGAAGATCCTCTCAGGTCAACTAGAGCCAACCTCTGGCAATGTCAGTCTCGATGTAAATGAAACATTTGCAGTACTTAAGCAAGATCAATTCGCATACGAAGATCAACGTGTTATCGACGTTGTTATTATGGGCGACCCTGAACTGTGGGAAGTCCACCACGAACGTGATCGTATTTATAACCTACCTGAAATGTCCGAAGAAGATGGCCTTAAAGTGGCTGAACTTGAGGGACAGTATGCTGAAATGGATGGTTATACTGCTGAGTCACGCGCCGGTGAGTTATTACTGGGTGTCGGGATTCCGACTGAACAACATTATGGCCCAATGAGTGAAATTGCACCGGGTTGGAAACTGCGTATTTTATTGACCCAAGTGTTGTTTGCAGAACCTGATATTTTATTGCTCGATGAGCCGACTAACCACTTGGATATTAATACTATCCGTTGGTTAGAAGATATTATCAATCAGCGAAATGGCACCATGGTTATCATTTCGCATGACCGCCACTTTCTAAATAGTGTTTGTACGCATATGGCTGATATGGATTTTGGTGAGTTGCGACTTTATCCCGGCAATTATGATGAATACATGCTGGCCTCCACCCAAGCCCGAGCACGACAAATCGCTGATAACGCAAAAAAGAAAGCACAGATTACAGAACTACAAGACTTTGTTCGCCGCTTTTCTGCCAATGCATCAAAGGCCAAACAAGCGACTTCTCGTGCGAAACAAATTGATAAAATCCAATTAGATGATATTAAGCCTTCGAGCCGCGTCAACCCTTTCATTCGCTTTGAACAAGAAAAGAAATTATTTAGAAATGCCCTCGAAGTCACCAACCTCAGTCAAGGTTATGATGACGATCCCGCCTTGTTTGATAACTTTAAGTTTATGACTGAAGTGGGTGAGCGAGTTGCGATTATCGGACCAAACGGGATAGGTAAATCCACTTTATCTAAAACATTAGCAAATGAAATGCCGCCAAAAACAGGTCATGTGAAATGGTCTGAAAATGCCAATATTGGCTATTACGCACAAGACCATGAACATTTCTTTGAAAATGATTTAAGCCTATTTGAGTGGATGCAACAATGGGGTAAGCCATCTGATGATGAGCAAGTCATTCGAGGTACGTTAGGTCGTTTATTGTTTTCTGGTGCAATGATCGATAAGAAAGCCCGCGTTCTCTCTGGTGGTGAAAAGGGCCGCATGATGTTTGGCAAATTACTATTACAAAAACCAAATATTCTGATTATGGATGAACCGACTAATCATATGGATATGGAATCTATCGAGTCATTAAATATGGCTTTAGAACAATATGATGGCACGCTATTCTTCGTCAGTCATGATCGCGAATTTGTGTCTTCTCTTGCCACCCGTATTTTTGATATGACGGAAACAGATATTGTCGATTTTAGAGGTAATTATGAAGAATACCTGACCAGTCAAGGTATCAGCTAAACGCGTTTATTCAAGCCTCCCGATACCCCGACTTTTTCTGGGTATTGAGGCTTTATTACATTTTCATTACATGCTATTTTAAGCGCTATCTTTAATGAAGAAGGTAGCTTGAAGCATGCCCAACCAACGTCGGCGTCCCTATTTCATCATTTTTTTTGGCCTACTCGCCTTTGTTCTCGCTTCTTTACCTTCCACCAGCTTTGCTGCGTCATCAACTGAAATTAATATTGGTGTTAATGAAACACTCAAACAGTTCCGCCAAGATGTGCCTGGCGGTGACCAATTTTTAAAACGTGCTAAAGGCGTTTTAGTCTTCCCAAAAGTCTTAAAAGCCGGTTTTTTTATTGGTGGCGAATATGGTGAAGGTGCCCTTGTCATCAACGATAGAACCCGGGCTTATTACAACACGGCCTCGGCTTCAATCGGGTTACAAGCAGGTGCACAATCTAAGTCTATCGTGTTGGTTTTCCTAACTGATGATGCCTTAACAAAATTCCAGCAATATGAAGGCTGGAAAGTAGGCGTGGATGGTTCTGTCGCCTTTGTTGAATGGGGTGCAGCTGAAGATATTAATACGATTAATATTCATGACCCTATCATTGGCTTTGTTTTTAGTAACAAAGGATTAATGGTTAATTTAACACTTGAAGGCTCAAAATTTACCCGAATTACGAAATAAGCATACTCGTACCCATATCATCACAGCCACCAGAAACCCCAATATTTCACTCAAATCATATTACTTCGAACGTAAATAAGCATTGTTAATATTTAACAGTCTGATTTAACTATATTTTATAGTCATAATCGCGTATACTCTGCCGATTGATTTTCCCCTCTATCAGTTTTATTCTTTTTAAAACTGACTTTCACAGGTTTAACCATGTCAACAGAACAAGTACCATCGACGCCCCTATTCTCAGAATTAGGGCTGGCAGCACCGATCCTCAAAGCTGTACAAGAAGCCGGTTATGAAACCCCTTCTCCTATTCAAGCACAAAGTATTTCACCCCTATTAGCGGGCCGTGATTTATTAGGCCAAGCACAAACAGGTACAGGGAAGACCGCTGCCTTCTCTTTACCTTTACTCAGTAATATCAACGTTAAGGCTAAGTCACCTCAAATGCTGGTGTTAGCGCCAACACGTGAGTTAGCAATTCAAGTCTCTGAAGCTATTCAAACCTATGCCCGTTATCTTAAAGGCTTACATGTATTGCCTATCTATGGTGGTCAAAGTATGGGCATTCAATTACGCCAGTTACAACGCAATCCACAAGTCATTGTCGGTACACCCGGACGTGTTTTAGATCATATCCGTCGTGGGACACTTAAGCTGGGCGAACTTCAGTCACTTGTGCTCGATGAGGCTGATGAAATGTTGCGTATGGGCTTTATTGACGATGTAGAAACCATTCTCAAAGAAACACCTGAACAACGCCAAGTCGCTTTGTTTTCGGCCACTATGCCTGGCCCTATTCATCGTGTTGCTACACGTTACCTTAAAGATCCAGTCGAAATCCGTATTAAATCCAAAACATCGACTGTTGATACGATTAATCAACGTTATTGGCAAGTGACGGGTACGCATAAATTAGATGCTCTGACGCGTATTTTAGAAGTCGAAGATTTTGATGGCATGATCATTTTCGTCCGGACTAAAAATGCCACCGTCGAATTAGCAGAAAAACTTGAAGCCCGTGGCTACTCGAGTTCACCCTTAAATGGTGATATGAATCAGGCCTTGCGAGAAAAAACCGTCGAGCGTATGAAAAAAGGCAAACTCGATATTTTGATTGCCACTGATGTCGCCGCTCGAGGTTTAGATATCGAACGCATGAGTCATGTTGTGAACTACGATGTGCCTTATGATACTGAATCTTATGTGCACCGTATCGGCCGAACAGGTCGTGCTGGTCGTAAAGGTGAAGCTATCTTATTTATTTCTCCACGTGAGAAACGCATGTTGTTTGCGATTGAAAAAGCCACGAAGCAAACTATTACTAAAATGCAATTACCTAGCTCAGAAGATATTGCTGATCGCCGTGTAATGCAGTTTAACCAGCAACTCAGCGAAACCATTGAGTCGCAAGATTTGGCTTTCTTCCAAAATGTGATTAATGATTATCAGCAAGAGCACGAAGCTGATCCAATGGAAGTGGCTGCGGCCTTGGCTTATTTAGTTCAAAAAAGTCGCCCTCTTAAGCCTGTTAAACATGTTGAGCCCCGCCCAGCACGTCGCGATCGTGACGATCGTAGCCGCAATGATAGAAATCCTCGACGTGAGGGTAAATCACCACGGCGTGGTGCGGGTTCTACAATCCGCGAAGCAGAAGCCGGCATGCAGACCTATCGTGTTGAAGTAGGCCGAGAGCATGGTGCAGAGGTCAAAAACCTGGTTGGTGCTATTGCTAATGAGGCAGGTATTGATAGTAAAGATATAGGCCGTATCAGCCTACAAGACAATTTCAGCACCGTTGACTTACCTCAAGGTATGCCAAAAGACTTATTTCAACAGCTCCGTAAAGTCTGGGTCTGTAATAAACAGCTAGAAATAAGTTTAATGAATTTTAATGCCTCTGAGCCATCAGAACAAAATGGTAATAATGAACGCCCTCGTAAATCAAAGCGGTCTGGCAAACCCCGCACACGCCCTCGTGATAAAGCTAGACGCCCTAGCCAACGACGTCAAGCTAAAAAAGATTAGCCATAAAAAAAGCCCCTTAAGAGGGGCTTTTTCTTAATACTTTTAGTTTTAAATACCGGTATTGTTTAAAACAATATTGACGACAGTCCAAACAGAAAGAACAAACAGAATCGTCAAAATAATCGCAGCATAGAGGTAAGGCTTAAATCCAGCTTTCTCAAGATAGACGCGATCACGGTCAAAATTTGTTTTGTTTGAAACACCAAAAAAAGAGCAAAGTACACTCCATACAATCTGCGACAAGGTTGGGTCTTTTTGTTCTGTTACTTCTTTTTGTTCAGTCATTTTCTCTTTTTCACTCACTTAAATATTATATTCAGACTACCGTAAAAGCCTAGCATCGACAACAAATTCTATTTCTATTTTTCTTTATTACGCGCTTTAAAAAAAGTGGACAATAAAAACACTTGGCTCAAAAAAAGACACAACCAAAATAATAAAATTAGTACTTCAAACCCGATTAAACAGCTTTTTATTTCTATAATCAGACCGCATCAAAGTAAGACTAGTTGCAAAAAACAAACTCAATAAGAAAAATAGAGTTGAAAGCCAATAATGTCTCAATAATTTCATTCGTAGATACTGTGTTATTACGACCTACTTCACTGCCTTTTTCTGCTTCTTCCTTTTTTTCTTTTTTTTACGTTCTTTCTTTATTTCTTTGCCTTCATAAGCGGCAATATTATGTAAGCCAAACCCTTTAGCCATGCTTTCGCTCATGTAAAAGTCAGGCTCATAATGAGCATCTTTATCTTTCCAGACATAGAAATCTGGTTTCTCGACCCCTTCATATTCGACAATCATGACTGGGCCACCGGGTGTTTTACCATTGTTACTAACATGAGTATCGATATGATCGTGATTTAACCACAAACCAGGGTTATCCATTCTTACTATGGCATCTATCCTTGCCCCAACAGGAATATCAATCACATCTGCCCAGTACGGACTTTCTAACGGTAGGCCGTCTTTATGTGTCACTAACATATCATGACCATGGAGGTGGAAGGCGGTCTCTGAACCAGCACCAAATAATCTAAACCTAACAACATCCCCCTCTTTGACTCGTAATGGTTGCGTCATTGGGAAAGACTTACCGTTCATCGAATAATATTCATGGGTTTCTGCTGGATGGCCACCCTCACCCAATTTATCGGCAAATTCAGCACTCCAAGCGCTGAACATGATGATCGCTTCTTTTGTGACTTCATTTTCAATAGGAAGCGGAGCTTTAGGTTCAACAATTAATGGTCCCCACATCCCTCTTAAACCAACATGCTCAGGTACGTTCACATGGCAGTGATACCAAAGGCTACCAGGCTTATCAGCTTTGAAACGGTAAGTATAAGATTCACCCGGTTCTGTACCCAATTGAGATACACCGGGCACACCATCACTTTGCCATGAGTTGGTTTGATAAATGCCATGCCAGTGTATTGTATGGTTCAGCGATGTGTTGTTGATCATCGTAACTTCAACATCATCTCCTTCTTTCACATGAAGTAAGGGGCCTGGCACCTGCCCGTTATATGCCCATACTTTGGCTTTAAAACCTGGTGCAACTTCTAATTCTAATTCTTCAATTGTTATTTCAAACTGCCTTAATTCGGCATGACTATTCATTGCTAAAGTTAATAATAGTAATGGAAATAATGTTTTCATTATTCTCCCTCCTCACAGCAAAGTACACGTAGGTAAATGACCAAAGAATGAATTTCATCGTCACTTAGATTGCCATCCCAATTAGGCATTAAGATTGATTTATCTATTGCCTTCCCGCCAAACTTAATGACTTTGAATAAATCTTCATCCGAGCGTGTCATCATATCTTCCCTGTCTGTGTGATCACGTGGTTGGACTTCCATAAATTCAGCATTAACACCATAGCCATCACCCTCGACACCATGACACTGCGTGCAATAGGTCTGATAAAGTCCTTTCCCTAATAGGCTGTCGGCATGGCTGCTTAACGGGTAGTACAAAAGTAATAATAGGATTGTCAACAATTTAGTCATTACTCTTCCTCCGCTATTGTTTTTAAATACCCCACCATTTTTTCAATATCTTTCTGTTTTAAGTGCTGATTAGGCATCAAGCTTCTTGGCTCCTGTAATCCCCCCGAAAAATAACTCAAGTTAAAAGTAGAAAATTCTAATAGACTATTATCAGGAGTTTTCTATGAAAA